>JAODKE010000095.1:1255284-1271221 GCA_026779605.1 Mormyrus hasselquistii
CGCCACCCCCCGCCGACACCAACCCCGACCCACGAGCGGCGCCGGGGCGCGCGCCCCCAACCCCCCTCTCGCCGGGGGGGGGGGGGGGGGGGGGGGGGGGGGGGGAAACGGGTGGGGGATGAAAGGCCTCCACATCTGGAACTGCTTTGTGCTGACAAACGAGCGTCGAACACTGTTGGTCCCTGGGGATCAACTTCCTGACACAAGCCCACAGGGAGACCCCCTCTTACCACAGTAGGACTGCTTCTCATCAGATTTGTCCTTGCAGTGCACCATGCCGTCGCAAGTCAGGCTGTAGTTGATGCAGTCGCCGTTTCCACATTCGAACTCGTCAATGCTGTTGCACGTGGTGTTCAGAGCTGGTAGGGGTACACAGCGTCTTACCGTATATATCACTGCATCTAAAATAACTCTCACTCCTTGGACCCGCTGACTGGCTCGCCTTTGGCTCCGCCCCCTCACCTGTACAGGTGTTGTCTTCCATGAGTCTGCGGTCCCCACGGCAGCTGCAGTTCACCCGGCCTTCAGAGGTCAGCAAGCAGAGGTCCTGGCAGCCGCCATTGTTCACGCGGCATGGGGAAAACTCGCCTGCGTGGGTGGGGGAGGAAGAGCACGGAATAATTAATAGCAGACCCTGAAAAATATGCCCCCGCTTTAAAGCAGATCCCATGGAACATGATGGACGGCCGCTCGGAAAGGCGCCACGCCCCAGGAAGACCGGTTTAGGGTGGATTAAAGTGCAGGCGGCTGGGAACCCTTCCGCATACAATTCCTTCACGCCAAGGTTTGACATTTCAGGCTAAAAACAGTCCTGCGCCTGATCCAGAGAAGACGTGAGTGACTTGTGGATCACATCAGGAATAATGTGCTTCAAACTGCAAAAGCAACGCTGCACTCAAACACTATCTCCACCGATTGACGGTGCAATGGAGGAGTACAGAGGGGCGGCAGGGTTGGTTTTCCGGATGGATTCCCTTTTCAATGACCACTGAGTGGCTCCAGTCGGGACAAATACCCACCCCCCCCCCCTCATGATACCAAGACAGCCCTTACCAAGTCTGCCAAAATGAGCCTGACTTCGTTCCAAGAGAGCATTTCCCAAGCCCAGCCAAGACACCCTCTGAGACTAATGTCCCCCCCCCCCCCCCAACACGCAACGGCTGGATTCTCTTGCGTCAAATTCTTGTATTTTATCTGCCGTCAATGAGCACTGGGGATTCACTTTGTGAAAGTCAAAAGACAAAGAGATTATGAAAGGAAGACAGCTGGTGTGTGCCTATGGGGGGGGGGTGATACCCAGAATGGGAGAAGTGGGTGGATGTGAAGATTGTCTCAGGCCCCCCAGGTGTGAGCAGCTCATTCCAGCTCCTGGGTGCAGCCAGACTGCGTCTGTCACCTAATTACTGAATCTCTCCCCTCAGGACAGGGAGCGGAATGGGAGGGGCCGTGACAAAAAGGCAATTTGGCCTCTGTTAGCACACAAATCTGCCACATCCGCTCAAGAACTGCTGGGGGGGGGGAGGGGCATCAAGCTGCTATAAATCTTTCGGCAACCTTACCAAGGAGAACAACACCGGCTACTAAGTGTTTGTCTGCAGTGGTGATTGGCTCCGCCCCAAACCAAACACCAACCAGCCTGTCGGCCAATAAGGAGTCACTTATAAACCCTCCCCCTCTGGGCGATGAAACTCACAGCTATTGGTGTCATTGGCCACAGCGATGATGCCCATTGGTTGCTGGGGGATGTCTGCGCGCAGCACCTTCATGTCTCCGCCTACATACTTGTCAGCACGGAGCACGGCCCTCCGCACCCAGTCTGTCCAGAAAATGTAATCGCCATAGACAGCCAGGCCAAATGGGTGCACTGGCTCGTTCTTCAGCACCACCTGTAGGGGGCGCAAGGGTATTTGGATGACATGGGAATGTGACCGGAATGTTAACTGGCTGGGGGTTGGGGTGGAATGAGGGGGGGAAAATACTCACATGGCGTCTGCTCCCGTCATACTCGCAGCGCTCAATCTTGTCGAGGGTGGCGTCTGAGAAGTAGATCTTCTCCGCGCGGTGGTCGATGGCCAGACCATTGGGGGTGCGAATGTGGCTGCTGATGATGGCCAGAACATTACCACCCGACAGTGTGGCTCGCATGATGCTTGGTGACTGCTCGTTCCAGTTGGTCCAGAACATCAGCCTGTAGGGGGCAGCAGCGCACCAACAACCCAATTTCAGTGAGACTGGACAAATTTTGACTAAATTCGTTCTGTACTGCAGTGAAAGGTTCAGTCGGGCCACACTCACCCCTGACACTCGTCCAGCACGAAAGCACGGGGGTGGTCATCTCCGGACATGGTGACCACAGTGTCACGGTCAAAGGCACCCCAGCGGTTCTGGTCCACAGTGTGCCGTGTGATGGTGGAGGTGGTGTAGCTGGTCCAGTAGAGCGTGTCCCATGCTCTGTGGTAGGCCAGGCCCTCCACAGAACCCACATCTGTTGAGAGAAACCAGAGACCAGGACGATCAGAAAACAAAGATCTCCTCCCCCTCACATCAAAAACATAACAGACCCACCTAGGGGTCACTGAAAGTGCCCAGCCAGTGGGCTATCATCCGCTAGAGGTATTATTAGCTTCTAAAAGGCCCTGAAAAAATTAAAAAACAGGACCGTGTAGAGGGATAGTGCCGGGAAAAAATTGTTTAGCTGATAAACAATGCAAACCATTATGGAAAAAAATATGCACAGACAGAACGCAGTGTCTCATTTTCGGCTCTCAAGATAGCACGCCCAGTAATATTTCTGTCCGTAGTCATGGGGGGGTGGAGCGGAGGAGAAGCTGAACCAAACGGCCCACGCATGGCTGGATATGCAGCAGTCACGCATAGCCCCGCTCCCGGGGGGCAACAGGGAGGGTCCCCGTTTCCAGCAGGTGGACACTGACATCATCCCCAGAGGTGTGAAGTCGTCTCGCCTGCTTTTTCACTAATTACATTTCCTCTCCGATTCAAGCTGACACTTAACCGGAGTGTCAAAGAGTCACTCCATTTATACGGCAGGAGAAAAGGGTTAAGTCCTTCACAATAGCTTTAGTGGCACCTTAGCCACCAAAAAACATCTGCAGAGATTGGACAGCAAGCTCAGCCAGAGATTCCAGCCTAAGGATCCCTTCTTCATTTTGTGTTTTTAAGGATATTTTATGTTTGACTCAGAACGCCTTTCAAGGATCAACTTTGTTTAATTGCTTCCTGAATTCACATTGTAAAGCAATTAACATTTGCGAAGCACTAAATTAACCTCAGACAAAAGTATTTGAGATCAGTAAGGGATTTTAAAAAATGGATCTTAGATATTTCAGTGGTAGATGGAGAGCGTAATGCTTCTGATAGAGTACCATTTTCCACATTGCAAGCTCTCCGTACGGCATGAAAATGCATCCGTCACGCAGGTCTGCTTTCCACAAACAGATGAAATTCAAGGGAAATGAACTTTAACTATGCTATTTCTATACCTCACACTAATTTAAAGCAATCATAGTGAGGGTAAAAAGTGGCAGGTTCGGAAAAGAAATGGGAGGAGTGAGGCCTGGCCTAAATGAACAAACACCGCTAACGAACTCAGAGAGGGTATCAATCAGCAGTAACTCCAGCCAGTGGCAGAGATTTTGAAATCCAGTCAGCTGTGGCACCTTTACACACGGGGACTGAAAGAAAAAACAGCAACCAAAATGAGAGATCAGAAATGTCTATCAGGATAGGGGATTCTGATTATCTTTTCCCTCAGAATAAAAGGATTTTCGAATTCTCAATTAAGCCGCCTGACCCCAGAAGGATTGAGAAGCGGGAGTCTGGCCCTAAAGCGCTTTTCAGAATTGCCTGGGATCTCAATTATCTGCAGTCGGCAATGCCCGGCGACTTGCGCTTAATGTTAAACGCGGCCAGATCTGATACAGCTGCCGAGCACAGGCACTGGCGGGGCAGTGGCCCGTTTGCGGCGCGGACCCGTCTACGGCGAGCGGCTGACAGGCAGCGCGTACGGAGCGGGCGTTTTCACTGCTGTGAGTCATATCTCTGGGATGATTCAGCACCCTGGGGGCGGCGGAGCCATGTTCAGACATCAAGTGCTTTGCCCACAAGAAGAGATGAAAAAAGAGAAAAGAAAAAAAAGAAAGCAAGTGACAGGGTGAGGACATGCAACTTTCACCCATCCTCCACCTGAGGCCAGGACTTCTAGAGAATTCTATGCCAAGAGCCTTAATAAAAATCACAGCAGGGGCGAACAGCCATTTGCAACAGAACAGTCTCTGAACTGCAAGATCTTTTGAGCAAACTGCCTGACCTGAGAACATGTTGCCAAATGCCCCCCCCACCCTCTCATATATATCATATCATGTTAGACCTCCAATCTAGCAACAGATGTATACAGTTCAATTTATGACCTCTTGAAAGGCTTCCACTCTTTCTCTCTCTATGGTTTTCATCGCAGTTGAGTAATTTTATAGCCGCAATCTCCGTGATAAAAGGCATGGGTACTCCAGGCAGGTTCGTGGGTAAAAGTTCAGTAATTACCTTCTCTCAGTACTTCAGAGAGAACACACCAGACCGGAAGAATTGGTGGCAGCAGGACGGTACGCAGGCTTGTGTGGCGGGTCGTTACAACTGGTGCAAATCTTTATTTAATCCAATTCATAATAATTTCTTTTTAAAAATCAGGACCGACTGATTTAAAAAGCTGTGGCGCTGGCTTATTTAGCAAGAGACGAGTCGAGCTGACGTCACGACGGGGGCTACTGACAGAACAAACGGACAAAACAAATGAAATCAAATAGTGGTTAATAAGTAAGACTGGAGAGGAAGAGACGGGAGCAAACAGAGGCTTTATTTGAGAGGAGTGGGGACTGAAGGAAAGAGCGTTCCGACTGGGATTGGTGCTACGGTTTTGCCGCGGCGACCTGCATAGCCCAGATCCAGAGATCCGACAGGTGCCGAGACCACCGGCAACCGGACACCCCTCCCCCCCCGCCGTCCTCACGCCAGCCAGGTACGGATGATTCCCCTAGTTGTGGCTGCGGTGGGTGAACTTCGGGAGCGTTCTCGTGTGTCGCTATCGTGGACGCTTAATAATCAACTCCGCACCCTTTACTCCGAGTAGGGCGGCGACTGAACGAGCGCCAACGACGAGGCCGGTGCCGGGGCAGCTCCTCTGCTGCGGTCGACGGCCACGGACACACAAAAACTGGCGGGAAGGCTTCTGTAGCGAGCAGGACTGGAAGAAACTAACCCAGCTCTGATGGGGACGTTTATTTCGGCATCGTGAGACTGGTGAGAACATGCACCCCTCCCCACAGACCCCGGGGACAGATTTACATTTTGCCATTATCTCACAAATGAGAATGGCCTCGCGTAACCCCTCCTCCCCCCCCTCCTCCCCCTTCAGAAATTAGCAGGCTGAGGCAGAGAGAGTCGCTTACTGAAGGGTCAGAGACCGAGGAAACTCTAACTTGAAGAACGATGAGCTTTTTATCTCCGCGAGGCAGAAAGAACCCCACGCCTGAATCGGACACCTCCCTCCAAACGAAGCCGGGGTCATCATAGCCATCAGCATCGCCGGTACCGCTCATCTGCGCTGTCTTAATAAGCCGTGACCGATCTGCCCCTGAGGGGGAATTTCAGTGTCGGGTTCCCCATGGAGAACGCGGAGAACCTGCAGGCTAATGGCACGTCGCTGGAGGGCACCGCTGTGGAGAGGGTGTTCCTGCCGGTGCTGGAGGTCCTGATTACGGTGACGGGGCTGCTGGGCCACTCGCTGGTGGTGGTGATCCTGATGGGCCGTCGGCGGCAGCGGGGGGGGGTGGCACACGGCACGGACACGCTGCTCCTGGCCCTCAGCGGCGCCGACCTGCTTCTGCTGGTTTGCCTACCGTTCCACACGGCGGCAGCAGCACTGGGCTGTTGGCCCTTTGGTTCCTTCCTCTGCAAGGCGGTCAGCTTCCTGGGCACGACATGCTCCTGTGCCAGCGCCTTCACCCTGGCCGCACTGGCCATCTCCCGCTACCTGACGGTAGTGCGGCCCATGTCGGCGCTGCGTGCCCGTGCCCACCGGAACCTCCGGCTGCTGGCCGCCGCACTCTGGCTCCCCGCCGTAGCCCTAGCCGCCCCTCAGTTTGCCTTCCGCGCCATGGATCCATCCAGCCAGCTGTACTGCTTCGCGTTCCTGTCCGACATCAGCCAGCTGGTCTACAGCATCGCCTTCTTCCTGATGGCCTTCGCCCTGCCCCTGGCCGTCATCATCCTCATGTACTCTCGGATTTACTGGTTCCTGAGGGCGAGGAGGCGCACAGGACAGGCACCCCAGCTGGAGCGCTACCAGAACCAGGTGACGCGGACCTCGGGGCTGCTAGTGCTAGCCTTCACGCTGTGCTGGCTGCCCTCCTACGTGCTCATGTTCAGCCTGCTTGACCGGGGTCTGCACCACACGCCCCGCTCCGGCCCCCTGGCCATCGTGGCCCGCTTGCTCGCCATCTCCTCCACCGTAGCCAACCCCATCCTCTACGTCTTCATGTCGCACAAGTTCCGCGCCGACCTGCTGCGTGTGGGCCGGGGGGCCTCTTGCAGTGGGGGTCCTTCCCGTGGATGCTGCTGTCCAGGCCGCTCCGCTGACACGGGGAAACACAATGACCCAGTAGAACTGTCCCCTCCTCCACAGACCAAGGTGGGGTCAGGCAGAGAAGCTTCTGGAAAATGTCCCCCTGAAGCAACCGTGGACGCACAGACCTAAGGCGCTTCAGGCCAAGTGATTGCTTGGACATCGTGGGTCTGAACAGGACCAAGGATTGGTTCTGCCTGCAGAGGGCGCAAGTCCAGGGAAAGCAGGGCTCCCCAGGGGTACGCAGAGGACAGACTAAACCCTGAACAAACCTGCCCATCAGCGAAACACATTCACACGAAACAGTAAAACCCAAAACCTTTCCGTATGTGTGTTAGACTCATTTCTTGCAGTATTTATCTTGCCTTTTTTTGTTTAATGTAAAAAGAATTCCAGCTTTTATCTAGACTGTCCTGATCAAAAGCGCTGTTTTGGTTTCCCGGCTGGGGCAGATAAGAGGAGCAGCTCTGGGTTCAAAGAAGCACAGCTGAGGGTGATCAGCACCGCGCTGCTCTGCACAGCCCAGATGTCGGCTCACGGAAGGGGGCGCTTCTACGAGGGGTCGGGGGTGCCTGAATGAGGCCCAGCACGGGAGGGGGGGACCGGGGAGGAAGGAGGGGGCGGCGGAGGGGGAATGCAGTCGTGGTCAGGGGCATTCAGGGATGCTCTTCTCCAGACACATGGCGCTTCGGCTCAGAACACAAAGGGAACAAAATGGCCGACCCAGACGTGGGGGGGGGGGTTGGATGACTGTTAGAGGAATGTCTCCGTCCTGGAGCAAGCAGGAAACACCCCTTTGTGCTGGGTTACGACTTCCAAGTGGCTCTTGGCGTTGTGTGTGTGTGTGTGTGTGTGTGTGTGTTCCATGCACACAGGACAGTTTTCAGCAGCCTTGGCGTTCCAAGCTCAAGAGAAAATGCCGGAAAATGGCACAGAATGCCCAAGCATGTCAAGCAAACAGAACAGGATTCTGATGTAACAAGAATAACGTTGTAAGACAATAAAATGTACACCCTACTTTGCATTGTGGTGTGTCAGGTGATCTGTACTTTGGTGACCTGGGGATGGGGGGGTGCGGGAGGTACTCACTCTCCACCACGGTCCTGCGGTCGGATCCATCGTCGCTGATTTGCTGGATGTTGCCGAAGTGAATGTCGCTGAAGAAGATGCGGTTGGCGCCCTTTCCGCCACCCCCGCGGTAATCGAAGGTGAGTGCGATGACGTTCTTCATGTGCTCGGGGTCCTCGAACGGCTTGATGGGCGCATTGAGGTTGCTCTCGTCCGACAGGTGCACGCTCTTCAGGATGGTGCGCTCCGAGTAGAGCAGGTAGCCCTCGTAGTCACGGCAACCGCGCCCGTCCTCTGCCAGCATGCCGTGGGCGCATGCGCACGTGTGCTCCCCGTTGCCGCGGTACAGGCACAGCTGCTGGCAGCCACCATTGTTGTCCTTGCAGACGTTCGTCCCTGGAGGCAAGATTGATGCCCGTTAATAACGTTTTGCTGGGACCTTGGCAAACATCCGCACCCAAAGCCTCCCCCCAACATCGCACGCTCGTCGTCTCGGGACAGGAAAGTCAAACAAAATGAGATTGTCGAGCACCTGTGACATTTTACACATGGATTTAACATGCCGTCTCAGAGCCTGAAAAATGTATTTAGAATTACAAAAAAGCTGTAATTAAACGTGAAGTTTGGGGCCAAAGAGGGAGGACGGGCCTATTGGGGTGTGGGAGGGGGTCCTACCCTGCTGTCGGTCCCTGTTGAAGACCTTAATGTCTTTCAGTTGCACTCCGATTCCCGTCCTCAGGGGTACGGCGTCAGTGGCGTTGTCCTTGCTGCCCCTCTTTATGGAGCCGTTTGCGTGAGTCCTGTTCCAAAACAAGGCCGGGGGGCGGGGACAAAGCTACATCATTTCATCCATTTATTAATTTTATCCACTCACAGTATGTGTGGTCCTTGGGATTCGAACCCTGGACCTTTACATTGCTAGCGCAGTGCTGTACTTTTTGAGGAATGGGAGAGTCTACAAGAGAAAGGTCTCTTGAGGGTCTCCCGAGGAACCAAAGGAGTTCTTTATCTTGGGATTAGACAAAAGCAAGGTGGGCTGGATTAGGACCACAGCCGTGGGTTCCGGAGATGGGGGGGGGGCAGGACAGTGGGAAAGAGACGGACGGCTCGGCCAATCACCTGTCGCTCCAATAGATGTAGTTCTCGAAGACAGACACGGAGAACATGTCCATGTTGTTGTTGGACAGCACCACCTGCCGGTTCTCCCCTGTCTCCAGGTCGATGCGCTCGATCTTGTCAGTCCTGGCATCGCACCAGTACAGCATGCCCTCCTACACACACACAAAATCAGCGCCGTCAGAGCAACCCCCAACCCCCCCCCCACCCCATTCGCATCCGAAGAAAACTGAGCTATAGCAAGAAGGTCGCACTTAAAAATGTGCCATTTTGGACAAAAAGGGCCTGCTAAATAAAAATGAAGTGTGAAGTTTCTTGGTTCAAGGCCTGGAAGGGACCATGAGGAGGGTCAAGAGATGGTCCTGAAGAAATTCCAGCTTGAAATACAGTCCGTGACGCAGAGGATCAGGGGAATTAACCTGAAAGCGGAGGTGTGTTTGGAGCCGCACCTGATAGTCGATGGAGATGCCATTGGGCCAGCTGATGCTGGCGTTGACCAGAACTGCCCGCTGGGTTCCATCGAGACGGGAGCGCTCGATCCGTGGGTACTGCCCCCACTCGGTCCAAAACAGGTACCTGCGAGAGAGGGGGACTTACTCACAGCGAACGTACAGGACCACGATCATGACCATGACCGCGACTGTGACCATGACTGCAACCGAAGCCGGCACGCTCACCCTTTCTCCGGGTGTACGGTGATGGCACGCGGCTTGTCGAGACCCTGGGAGATGACCACGTAGCGGAAGGAGCCGTTCAACCTTGCCACCTCGATCACATCAAAGCCCTGGTCGGTCCAGTAGATGTTTCCTGTGCAGGTTCCGACAAACACACAGATTCCACTCACATGCTTTCACTCTGAGGTCCCCGTCTTCATCTGCTTTTATTCTGCTTTTCATTTGCAAATAGTGGTTGACCTGACGGTCCTTAAAAATGTACACGTCCACTAAAGGAGTGACATCACCCCTGTCTGTGCGTGCACAGGTTTGCCTGGTTTCCGGAAGACCCCACCTGCGATCCAGTCAACAGCGATGCCCTCCACGCGTCCAATGCCATTGGTCACCACATCCTCGCGCCACGTCTGGTCCCGCTTGGCACGGCTGATGGTGCTTAGGCCCATGTCCACCCAGTAAATGGTGTCGTTGTCTGAGGGGGGCCGGGCAAGATGACACATTACCGCCTGATAGGATGGCAAAGAAACCCAATATGGAGGGACGAGGAAGTCGTCAGCACGACCCACCCGCGTGGAAGTCGATTCCCACGGCGAGGGACGTCCCCGACACAGGCACCAGTGCGTCGGACTTGTCCGAGGGCTCCAGGGGGATGCCGCGGATGCCTTCGTGGACAGAGTACAGGAGGAAGGACCCAACGCCTGCAGGAAGTGGAAAAGGAGAGCAGGCCTGTTACACCCAGCACCCCCCAGGGGGAATCTGAAGGATGCATTCGACCTCCTAGTTTCCCTGCAGAGGGCAAACTTGACATTTCAGAGGAAATTACATCCTGATCCTGTGTTAGCATTTAATGCAGAAATTAGGCATGTTCTTGTACAATGAAGGGAGTGTGTGTGTGTGTGTGTGTGTGTGTGTGTGTGTATGTGTGTAAAGAGGGGGGGGGGGGGGGGGGGGGGGTCCTCAGCAAGCTGGGACAGTGGGATAGAACGTCTCACTGTTTTCACCTGAACCCAGAGCGTATCCCACCCCAACCTCATGGAAGCATCACATATTCCTTGTGGTGAAAAGTCAGTCGATATTCATTATTAATATTGCTGAGTTGACTTCCTGACTGCTGATCTAACAGCAGCTAATACTCCAATGTTTTATCCTACAAAGAAGTATAAACAGGGGTTCCATGAAACAAAAATGAATGAAGTTCAGGGTCTCATATTTTGCGGGTCCGATATTTTCAGTTTCTGGAAAGCATATTTTAGGTGATTTTATGTATACTGTTTACTTATAATCAATAAGTATTATACCCCTAATTCTAAGAGCATAAACTTTTTTGTCAGGATTATAAGAACTAACACAAGGACATTCTGGCATAATATATTTATACACAATTTGTATCATGCTATCGAAAAGGCAATACTTCTGACTTCCAGCCTTTTCACCCAACATACTGTATACCCCAGTTTTTCCTACAAAAACGTGTGTAAAAGTGCGTTTTTCTGTAGTCAGAGTTCAATGAAGAATCCTCTCCTTTGCCTGTGTCCTGTCTCGTGGGCTGCTACCCACGATGCAATGCTGTGGGCAGCAGAGATTCAGGAATGGCGAATATTAACAGTGTTTCCAGGATGCTGTCTGGACAACGAAGGGGAAATGAAATCGACACATGGTGTCCGTTAATAAAGGTATTCGATGACATTGAGCATGTTGGGAAATTAATTAAGGATGGTAGTATCTTTCATAGGCCGGATGTTGGAATCGAAGAGAAGAGTCACTCATAAAAACAGGACATATCAAGAGAACAGCGGCAGGTTAGTTGGAATCGGTGCTGTTGTACCCACTGCAGTTCCGGCACCTTCTTCCAGCAGACCAATGCACCTCAGCCGGATTCTTGATGATGATAATCAAGATGACAATATTTAATACGGCCTCAGCGAGGCTGATTCATCACCTGCCTGTCATTCTTGGCTTATTGAATACTCTAACCGCCTCCACCCCCTCCACCGAAGTGTCTATAGCAACAAGACATCCTCTGCTCCTGAGCCGGAGGGGAAGCCCATCATCTATGTGATTCATGACCTCTGTTTCACGGTAACCTGTAAGTGGGTCAGGACTGGGAGTCTGGGGTATTTATTACAGAGGATCGGCTTGTCATCAGCGCTCAGGTGTTCGGTTACACGCCGCGTCGGGAGATCGCCTCGTCTTCCCCCGTCTATCCCCGCCTCGTCTGAAGCTGGCGGATGCCGTTCGCGCTCGCGTCCGACGCTGTCGGAGCCTGCCGACACGGTCGATGATTCCCTGACCTTCAAATTGGAATGGGATGATTACATGCTGCGTCTGGAACGTAGTCATATTCGCCCCACTGCTGGTATGTTTAGTGCCGTCGGAAGTCGATGGAGTCAGCACCGCTGGCTTAGTGGCCCTTGGCCGGGAGAAGGGGACAAGAATCAAATTCTGGGGCCCATTTAAATGTAAAAAAGGTGAAAATAACCTGTAAGCAAAGGTGTCTCTTGTGACCAGTCTGTTCATTCTTTTCATATATAGCCATATAAAAGCAAAGGACTATGTATGAATAAATTAAATATTACGGTGGTTCACATCCCCCCTGTCCTGCCGGGTTCCTGTGTCTATGCATAATCGATTCCCTCAAGCCAAACTATCCGTTTTAAAGTCACGGTCTGTGTCCACCGGTGCTTTCCAGTATCAGAGAGCAGCCCGAGGGAAGGGATCGGTCCGGCTTGGAGCGTCGCGTTCGTGTGTGAACGTGAGAGCCCAGCCTCTGCCGCCTTCTCCTCCCCCGCCGTCCTGCGCCCCCTTTTCCCCCCTGATAAAAATGCACCTTTCTCCTGCACAGGTCTTTTGTTTCTCCAGTGGAGAGCAACACTCCCCCCCCTCCCCCCACTCTTCCAGGCTAATTTTAAGATCCGTATTTCTGGCACCGTCCTCCTCGGCGTTTCACCGTGTCCCTCTGACTTTCCCTGCCGCGGTGCTGGATGCGGGGGCGATTCCTCGGGGGCTGTGCGGGATGTAGGACTCGCTGAGTCCCCCCCCCCCCACCTACTCCATCCCTCAGCTACCCGTGGGATACCTGATATGCCCTCGAATCCGAGGCTTTCCTTTGTCGCGGAGGGGTTTCTCTCTTCCTGAGCCGTGAAATCGCCATCCTGCCTCCGGGGGCCTTCGGTCACACGGTGCTGTGAGAAGCCGTCTGATTATTCGCCGTTAAACCCCAGCTGCTATATTGTTACTTCTGCTCCTTCCCTGCAAATCCCGTCGATCTTCCATTTCCTAATCGTGTGACCGTTTCATTCTGTTGGAGCTCAGCAATGACTGTTGCCATCATGAGGGCATGGGGTGGGGAGGGGGGGTCATTGGATTCTGCATTGATAGACCAGAATGTTAGGTTGATATAAGGGGGGGGGGAGGAAAGGGGGCTGAACCCAGATACAACACTGCCTCATCTCTGAGGAGGACGACTGCTTCGGGGGAAGATGCAAGCTGAGCGATTGAAATGTAAAAAAATGCATGAGGTTTAACCTGCATGTCCTGTAATGCGAACAGTGGATCAATGAGAGCTTTTAGTGCTGTTGGTTTTGCAGATGGAGAGGGGAATGATCTGTTTACTGGCCATGGACGGGGTTTCGCGTTGCGTTACGTAACAATCTGTATCTGTTTGCGGGAGTTGGGGAGCGCTACTTAGCTAGCTCAGGGCAGGAGAGCGACTTCTGGTTATGAGCTGCCGTGTTCTCTGGGAATAGCATGTTTTTCCGGCTATTTTAGGATATTGGCATTATTTATTTATGCATATTACATACCAGCCAGTGCAAGCAGACTGTTAAAATTAGCTCAGTGGTGATGTGCAGTGAAAAGGCCTATTGCCTGATGGTTAGCACTGGCTAGCAGTGGCTTGCGCTGGTTAGCACTGGCTAGGACTGCCTAGCACTATTTAGCACTAGCTAGCACAGGATAGCACTGGCTAAAACTGGCTTGCACTGGCTAGCACAGGTTAGTGCCACTTGTTCTGCTACCACACGGCGTCTGGCCATGCTTCAGTGCTCTGGACCTGGCAGCACCTCCTGGGACCCCCAAACCGTGGGGCATTTGGGGGAGGCTGCAGAATTGACATGGTCCCTTAGGCTTTTGGTGGTCGCAGGTGCACCCGGAGAGTCCCGGGGTTCCTGTCTGGTGCCTTTTTGGGCCGCTCTGTTGCCATGGCAGCAGTTCTCACCATGGTTGAATGATGGGGTGATTGGACTCAAGGGCCCCCAATTTTGGCTCCCCCATTCCCTGGGGTTTCATTAAGTCCTGGGAAGGAGGTGTTCTCTCTCTCCTGACAGGAGGATTCCTACGTATTAACTTATTTGGGGATCGAAAAATGGGATTTAGACTGATAAATGGAATAATATGATATCAGAAGCAAATGCAAAATGAATATAGATGATTCCTGTGCAATGCTGTGATGACGCGTTAGCTGCAGTTCACCAGTGGTGCCATTAATAAACGCTGGTTTTCAGAGCGAGCTGATATCCATCGTAGGGAGGACGGAAACCCAATGGCCAGCCTCTGATTAAATTCTGCCCCTTATCCTTGATCTGCTGTCAGCGAAAGGTTTGTGGTCATTACCAATTTGACACAGCGCCATCAGACCCCAGCAGCAATATCCGGTTCCTACGCCTTAATTATTAGTATTGCCCCCCCCCCAACCCCCCCTAAAAGAAATCTGTTGCAGGAGGGCTGGGTGTCTCAACAGCAGGGGATGCAGAGAACACAGTGGTTGGTGATCCCCACCCCCCCACAGCATTGTTTACAATATAGAAAATCCCACAGGATGATGTGGGATGGTGTGACCCATCGAAAGCCGACACCCCTCCTCATGGGCGGAGAATGGTACTACCCGTCATCTCCCAGGCGATTGCCATATGTTACGTTCCACACGGCACCATGCTGGCGGTGGGGGGGCGACGGCTGCCGTGTTGTTTGGTTTGCAGGAAATGCACGCGTCCTGCATGTGAGTAATGAGTGCCCCCGGGCTATTTATCCGACAAACCCGCAACGCAGGAGCGACGGATCATCTAATTTTTTCAATCTCTTTTATCCTGTCAGCGAGATGGGCTGTCCCACCTCGTCCCCGCTGTCATGTTTACGTTAGGCACACAAAGAGGGGTCACTCCAACCCCGTGCCAGAGTCACACATTCACTGCCCTGACAACATGATCCTCCCACAGCATCATCCATTTCCGACACACTGGGTGGGTAAGATATTAAAATTATACTTGAGCATGGGAATTCTCACTCTATCAGTGCTTTTATGATCTTATTTAGGGTAACTTGCCACTTTCTGGTGGGAGTATTGATTTGAAATTGCAGCTTAACCGCGGTAAATGGGGGGGGGACATTGCCGCGCCCATGACCGTTGCTGGGAGCCAGAGGGTGTTGGGCCGCACTCCGCCTGCCCGTCTGCTGTCGGGTGATGTCATTTCTGGAAGCCCTCCCCTTCTGACATGAGCAAGGTGTTGGGGGAGGGCGGGGACAGGGTTGAGTGGCCACATTTGAGCCTATGGCAGATTCCTGACCTCATTGCTCTGTACAGAAACTTCAGTTTTTTCAAAATAAAACAAATACAAAAAGAAAATTCCAGAAGAGTTTGGCCTGCTTGATAAGATCACACAGTGAAACACTGCAGTAGAACATTCCTTCTCACAGCTATTACAGTCCCGCCAGCCAGACTATCTGGTACATAAATTAATCCCTCTGACCGACCGGTGAACTCTGAAAATCACATTATAGTTTTGTTGAACAACACGGCCGAGGACGCAGACGTCAGGACATAAAGTGACCTTTGGATGATGTGAGAAATTCTATTTGCATAAATGTAATTCAATATTGCAGCTCCAGCATGTCCAGCAGATACAAACCATGTGACGTTATTCAGTAATAATAAGGTATCAGTTATGAGCCGACGGAGCGAAGACACTTTACCTTGAGGATAAACTAGCAAAGAATGCATTTGAATTTGCCATAATCGAATCTCCTTTAAAATCGGCCAATACGAGATCCAGTCTGGCAGAGAAAGCCCGTCCTGGTATAATCACACCACTGAGGTGGGTCAGCCGAACAAAGTTACTCATTTTTATGAAAAAAAAACACGTATTAGTATTTAACTGAAGCTTTGTTTAACTCTGTACCCTGAACATTGACACACATGTCCTGTAACTGGACCGGTTCACGAAGCCTTAAGCCGATTTATCACAAGGGGTTACTTCCTAAGTGATCCTCCAGAAGCTATGGATGATGTGGAGGACGGTGCTTCATTCTGGCTACAGAACCACCGCGGATTCCCGTGAAAGGTGCGACCTGTTGTTCACTGTATAAAGGGACATTGTTCAAGGTTCAAGGTTGCTTTTATTGTCATTTCAACAATATACATGTACGGTACACAGTGAAATGAGATAACGTTCCC
>JAODKE010000095.1:1287482-1297850 GCA_026779605.1 Mormyrus hasselquistii
GTGTGGGGGCGCGGGGGGGGGGGGGGGGGGGGGGGGGGGGGGGCGCAGGATCAGGTGCATATTTCAGGAAACCCAGGAGGGCTTCGAGCCCAGATCTCACCACCTCCCATCTCAACATAGCAAATTATTATTACTACTACGAACTTGGCTGGTAGAGCCAGCCACACACACACACACACACACACACACACACAAAATCGCTCTGTCTCTTGTGCCCTTGCCTTACTGCCCCACTAGGCAGAACAGAACAATTTAGGTCCAGCTGTCATCTGAGACCCTGGGGGTGGGACATGAGTGGGGGGGTGGCCTCTGCAGATTCTCCCAGGCACACCCCTAGAAATCAGGCAGATTGTTCCCAGTGGGCATCTTTGCGTGTAAAAATACACGTCTCTGTATGTCTGTTAGTGTCCCCAAAGACGCATGCACACACGCATACGTGCCGGGAGGCTACGCCACGCAGAGGGGGGCACCCACTCACAGCAGAGCTCGGACGCCTCGTCACTGTTGTCCAGACAGTCGTTGTCCCCGTCGCATTTCCAGCGCTCCTGAATGCAGCGGTTGTTCTTGCAGGCAAATTCGCCAGGCTGACACTGAGGTGGAGGGATGTAGGAGGGGTTTGCTGGAGTGGGAAAAATGTAGGGTGGGGGGGGGATTAACATCTAGGTGCCCATTGGCATGGTACAAGGCAAGAGTCGAAACCCAAGGGCGCTGTCCGCCTTCGGGTGCGCTGTGAGCCCTGCCCTCCAGCCCAGCAGAGAGTCAGACTTACCCTTGCAGCTGACGTTGTCTGCGTCCAGAAGCTGGTCCTCTGCGCATGCGCAGCTGCGACCCCCCGGTATGGCCAGGCATAGACTGCTGCAGCCCCCGTTGTTAACGCGGCAGGTATTGCTGCCTGCGGGTGCATGGGAAGACAAAGCCAGTCTTGGTCAGTGTTCTCACCAAGGGGCCCCACACCAACATGTCCCCACACCACCGCACCAACGCACCCCTACACCAACGCACCCCTACACCAATGCACCCCTATACCAATGCATCCCTACACCACACTCCTTCACCGACATGCCCCAATACCACAGCATCGCACCATCACACCCCTACATCACACCCCTAATGCAACCCATCCCTACACTGACTTGCGCATTCTGCAGCCCGAACTTACCCTGCTGCTGCTGGGCGTCATAGGTGCGGATCTCGAAGATGGGGGGCCGCTCGTTGCGGAGTAGGGTGACAGTCTTGGTCTGCTGGTCCAACTTGTAGATGCTCCCGCTGCGGTACTCGTTCCAGAACAGGAAGTGTTTGTAGTGGCACAGGCCGAAGGCATGGTTCAGCTCTTGGCCCTCATACACGGTCTGAAGTCAACGGGGGATGGGATTAGTCAACATGCGACATCAAAAACACACATAACACCCACACCCAAACTCCTCTCGGCAGACACATACCTTGCGCTCTGAATTGTTGAGGTACACCATCTCGATGCGGTCATAGTAAGCATCCACCCAGTACAAGATGCCCTGAGGGATGTCCAGACTCAGGCCATTGGGCCACAGGACCGTCTTGGATGTGAGGAAGACGTTCCGGTTTGTTCCGTCCATCCAGGATCTCTCGATCTTGCCCCGCTTGCTGTCCTTGGGGTCCTCCTCCCAATCTGTCCAGTACATCCACCTACAGGAGGCCAGGGAGACTTCAGTCGAAGGCAATGGCCCTCTCTGTGGCCGGCATGGTGCCCTAGGGCTCAGCCTGTATGCTGTCGCTCCTGTTAACAGCTAAGCTGCACACACCCTCTCAGAAGCACCCATTTGTTACCTTCTGGCAAATGTACATGCATTTCAAAACAGTGTGTGTGCCTGTATGTGTGTACAGGCCCAGTATTTCTGACTTTGTTGGGACAAAGTTAAAAAAAAAAAAAAAAAGTTGCTAAAATGAAATCTCTCTACAGTTTCTTTTATTTTCTTTCTTTCATTGTTTATCATCAATTTTCAATGTGCCTTTAAGAGCCGCACACTCATTAAAGTAACAGCCAATAAGGAGCCTCCATCAACCCTGAAACCGGCACATGTGTCAAACGTCCACGTCCTGGGGGCAGGGGGGTTCACGTCCTGGGGGCAGGGGGGTTCACGTCCTCCTGCAGCTTCATCACTCAGCTTATATATTATTCATTCACTACTGTCAGTGACCAATAATCACCGAAACCCACCTCTAAAGATAAAAGGTAGGTGAACAATTTGGGGGAGGGGTAAAGCAAAGCAGCCCCAGGGAAAGGACAGCAAGAATATGAAAACAGAAAAGACAATATAGAAAACAGAATCTGGAGAGCATTTAATTGATTACAGTGACTGTCTCCACTAAGCAGAAGCTCAGCACCAGACCCACAGATCATTAATCATTCAGCTCTATACTCCCATCCCCTACCTACAAAACACACACTCACACACAGACTAGGCAACAGCAGAGGGGCTGAGGGTTAACTCTTCAATTACTGCGTCTCTGTGGCCAGTCCACAGTGAAAACGCCAAGTCATCAGCCTGCCTTCCTTAGAAGGGCTCTGGGCCTTTAAGCAGAGATAAGGGGGCTGGGCAGACACCCGCCGTGACAGGGACAGCTGCGTGCGTCTGCGTGCCTGCGCTCTTCCTGTCAAGCTTGAGACAAAGGATGGGTGGACACAGGGGGGCCACTCAGATTAAAGCCAGGGGAATGCAGAGCTGTACGTGCCAGTGGGGTGTGACATAAGCAACGGGGGGGGATCAAACATCCAGGGACACCGAGAAGGCCGGACAGAGGACCAGCTGCTTGCCTCCGATTACATGCCTGGGGTCAGGTTCCCCATCATCGAGCTGACATTTCAGTTAACGGGGCTGTCGGCAGCGATGGGGGGGATGTACTCGACTTGAATACCAAAAGCAACTCATTAAGATGGAAGCAGACACACAAAGAGAGGGAGGGATTTAAAGGACCCCACTCCTTCCACGACCTGGCCCCACCCAACCCACCCGTTGTGCGGGTCCACCACAATTGCTCTGGGATGGGTCATCTTCCCCTCAATGAGGGTCTTGCGTGTCTGCGAGGCCTTCTCCAGGCGAGCTACGCTGATAGTCTTCTTTGGTCCATCATCCGTCCAGTACAGGTTGTCCGCCATCCAGTCTACAGCGATACCCTCCACAGTGTGGACCCCTAGGCATTATGGGCACAATAGCTGACACAATTAAAAATGGGCCCTCGATTTCATAGCCAAAGCATCTGTCCCACTCGCCGCTGCCAAGACCTCCATTTTGCATTGTTTCTAAAAAGGTCTAGCTAGATCCTACAAACCAACCAGTTTGACCATTCCTCTCAAAAAAGAGCATTCAAAAAGATTGGTAGGTGTCTTTGCAGTGGTACATTAATGAAAAACATACATACAGACACTGACTCGATACAGACTCATCTACCTCATCACTCACCTTCATTACACCCTACAAATGACACCGACTACCATCTACCAGCACCTGTACAGGACCTGCTGGGTTGTAACTTGTTCAATCACTGCTCAAACCCAGAAGTCTGGCCAGTAGAAGCCGGCCCAGCCGTACCTTCCTTCAGGATGGTGTCCCTCTCTGTGCCGTCGATCTTCTGCCGGCCGATGAGATAGCTGTTGGCATCCGCGAAGTAGATGAACTCGCTCTCGGCATGGAAGTCGAGGGCACGGGGGTTCATCAAGTTCTCGATGGGGATCATGTACTCGTCCGGCACTTTGGCGTTCAGGTCCATGCCACGGATGATGCCCGGGCGGCCCTTTCCGTACACCAGGAAGAGCTCGTGCTCAGGCTCTGGAGGAGGGAGAGCCCGAGGATCAGGGATGCTGGCATTCCAGCAGAAGAGGTGTAAGGAAGACCCTCCCTGCCTGACACTCACTCTTGCAGGATTTGCCATCGCTTCCCAGGCTGAATCCGGAGCGGCAGCGGCAGGTCCGGCTCTTGTGGCTGTTTCCTAGTAGGCAGATGTCTGAACAGCCACCCGCCTTCCCAAACTGGTCCGGTTCACACGCGTGGCTCCGCACTGCCCCCCGGAGGACAAAACCATTACAATCGGATGGCTACACTGTGGCATTGCATCAAAAGCTATAAGAAAAGGCTAGATGCTACAAGCACCCATTGCCCTATGCATGGAAGGGCCACAAGAATGGGGGCCCAGGTACCTGGGGGCTGCCGTCTCTGGTGGTACACATGTAGGGCCCCGCCCTTGTCCACGCGGGTGACCACCTGGTAGTCGGAGCTGTTGAAGCGGTTCACCCTGATCACGCTGGTCTTGGGCTGCACGTTGCCATTATCAGAGTTGGTGGCGTACAGGTAGTTCTCGAACACGGTCAAGCTGTACAGGTGTTCAATCTGCCCGGGACAGGAAGAAGAATTGAGAGAGCAGTGAGTCAGACATGTATTTGTCTCTGTGGCTAAAATATGCACCAAATCCATGCCAAACATGTGCATGAATACCCTCAGTCTTTAATGACACATGCCAAATAAGCCTTCATTGATCCTTCAATTTTCATGGATCTTCATCCAGTGCTAAAACCTTCAACTGTGAACTTGTTTCAAAACAACAATCTTAATGGGTACATTAAAAACTAGGTAAGATCTCCCAGACTTCGCAGAGGATCTGTGACTCAGTTGAGATTACATGATTTCAGGTTTACTTGCAATGTGTCAATTTCGAAGTCAATTTCACACTATGTATCGTAAGAGACGCAGACACCAGTTCCCAACAGCATGGATTACCCAACACCACCATGACCTAATGACATGCTTTTGTCACCCCCACTAACTATTTGCTGCTGTGAGTACAGCTACCAAAGGGGGGGGCACTGGCAAAGCAGATGAATGATCTGGTTAGATTGGTCTCTATATACGGAATCGTGTATCCATGTGAGATCTGCCAACTCTGCAGGCGCATCCGTGGACAAAGAATACAGAGACCTTGGAGTGTCCTTCCCCCCCCCCCGAGAATCTCCCCCATGGAACCCCCCTCCCCTCCTCCAGGTTCATGATTTAATTAAAGTCATTACTCCTAAGCAGACAGAGAGAAAGTATGCAAAATCAATCCCGATTCGCTCAGGGAAAGTGCATCGTCAAGGAGCCGGGCCAGAGAAGAGGATAAGAGGGTGGGGGGGGCTTCTGAACTGAACAGAGACAAGGGTGAGGGGGGGTCATGGCAATACACTCTGACATCTAGCTGTTGAGAAGGATCACCAATGGATACAGGCCAACTAAGGGAATGCGGTCAACAAATACAGTTCCAGTCAAAAATCTGGACACACCTAATGAGAATCATTTGTTTTTCAACAAGATAATGACCCAAAGCAAACCTCAAGGTCATGCGAGTGTCATCAAGTGAACAAAGAACGAGATTGAGTGCTGAGACAGATGAGCTGTGGCCCCCACAATCTCCCCATCTAAATACTACACATCTGCTTAGGGATGAGTTAGATCAAAGAGTAACAGCAAGGTAGCCGACTTGTGCCCAGAACTTGTAGAAACTCCTTCAGGACTGCTGGAGAAGCACTGCATGTTGCATTGAATGTTGAACACTTCTCTTGATTGTTGCAGTGTATTATATCATTTCCTCACGGCATTTTACTATAAGGTGAATAAAGCTAAAATACAGAAAAATGCATTAAAAGCAGGTGTGTCCAGACTTTTGACTGGTAGAAAACTGAGCACTAAGCAGAAGACACCTGAAGATGCATTATGGGTAAAACAGTTATACAACTCATATCTGGCCTATGGGTCTACCTTCGTATCAATTCATCATGCTTTATGAGAAGACGTATGTTTTCAGTGACTGAAGATCACTGAAGGTTGCCTCCATGCACAATCCTGAGGCATTTTCTACAGAAACATTCAGCACTTGGTGAAACATGGCTGAAAACACCCATCAGCCACAGAGGGACCGCTCACCAGTAGGCCCTGGATGATGGTGTGCCGGTTCTTGCCCTCGTAATCCACCACCTCGATGTAGTCCAGGTAGGCGTCAGCCCAGTACACCAGTCGGCTGACAAGGTCCAGCGTGATGCCATGTGGGAACACGATCTTGCTGTCCACCAGCTTGGTGCGGTTCTGCCCGTCCATGTCACAGCGCTCCACTTTGGGGATTTGCCCGTAGTCAGTGAAGAACACCTTGCTGCATACAGAGAGAAGGTGGTCAGCCTCAGACAGCTTAAAAGGTCATTAAAAGGGCATCAGACTTTGTATGGAAGCACAGTACTTATAGTAGAGCATCAGACAGGACAGGACCATGGTATGACAGGACCGATTCACATTTAGATGTTTAGCAGCTGCTCAACAGGGATGAAACCGCATCTCAGGGCCGAGGGGAAATTTTCACAAATAAATGCAATTTGCAGGAACTGATCGAACAACAACAACTGAACAACAAGCAAGAGTACTGCTGAAGAAGGGCTGGGGACAAGAGTGTAGATTTGGGTATGGACAGCAGGAACATCTCTGCGCCATTACTGTGGGAGTACCGTGTGTGTTTAAGGAGTGGTCCCTACCAATGATGACACCAAACTTATACCCTTGGCTGATGAAGTGTGGAGTTAAATATATACAGGGTCACATGACCTGTAATCCCCTCCTGGAGGGACAGAGTGGGAGGGTCTACGACCTGGTAAAATAGGACTTCAGTCTGGTAGGGCTGGGATCCTCTTAGCTTACACGGGTTTGCTTCCAAATAAATCAAATCAAAACAAATTATGCAAGCTTGTCAGAAGGATGAATTGGAATATGGCTTTGGCTGGTGCGCACCTTAGTTAAGGCTGCTAGTAAATTACAGCTGATTTATATTGGTAAACTGAATATATGTTTACCGACAAGGCACTAATGATTACTACCTTGGCATCAACCAGACAGTTGATTAAAATGCATTCCAAACTTTATTTTGGCTGCGTTAGCTAAACATCACATACTACACAGTTTATCCATCCAGCTGAGTGCTATGTCACGTGAACAAACCAAAAAAAAAAAAAAACATTTTTTGGTAACCCTACCTACTGTATGTCCAGTCGATGCCTGATGTAACCCCACATGAACCAACTGAAGTAGCCAATGGGAGCACAAACCAGAAAAAGATGGACTGCTGCCCATCAAAATCAGAAAATGAGAGCTGCTCCTCGAGTGTCCAATCAGATTTTATGACTGGGGAAAAAAATTATTCATTGCAAAATACGGGAACTGTCAGTTTTCACCCTAACACTGAAACGGATAAGAGAGGCCAGCTTCACTACATGAGAAATTCCTTTTAAAGACCTTAAAGTCTTGCCAGTGCAGATAAATCTGAGGGCATCAGCCCCAGAAAATGACTCATTCATTCATTACAAACCCACTATCCGATCACAGCTTGAGCAAAGTGTCCTAGACCAAACCAAATCAAGTCATGAGCCGTGCAAATCACGGAGCTGGATAAGTCCGGGAAATAAAAACCTTAGGTCATCTGATTCACTGTTAAGCTTTTAAGTCGGCTTAAGTTCCCTAGCACATGTGACTTTAGTCATCTGCGGTACCAAAACGGCCACCAAATCCATGCAGGAAATGGTGTTCAATCCTCTCCAGTCGTGTGTTAAGCTATTCCATGAAGATGAACTCAAAACAAAATAGAAAGGTCAATGGTTTCTTCTTTGATGATTGGGCAACAGATGATGTTTTCTTATAAGATTTTAACCATTTACTGCAAACTATTTCAGTATCACTGCATCACCTGACTCAACAAGATGCAGCGGTTCTGTGATGGAGATACGTGCCAGGATCCCAGACAGGACACCAAGTGGTGCGGGAGGGGGGACCGGGGGGGCTTACCCCATGGTGGGGTCCAGGGCAATGCCCTTAGGGTTATAGAGTTCCAGGTCCAGCAGCGTGACGCAGGTGGCGCCGTCCTTGTCGCAGACGAAGATGCGGTCGTCGACGTCGTCCACGAAGTAGAAGTTCCCCGTCAGCCAGTCAATGGCCATCTGCTCCACGTCTGCACAGACCAAAGGAGCCAGCCTGACATTACTTACAGCCTGCACAGGGTGTGTTCATCCTCCATCCAGGAGAGGAGAGGAGAGGAGAGGAGAGGAGAGGAGAGGAAGTGCAGGGTACCAACGAGAGTCAGCCTCCTCCACATGGGAAATGAGGAGCCCATTGTGTGACATGAGGGAACCAGGATCATCATGACACAGGGCCCAGCTCTTAAACGTGAAACAGCAGAAAGCAGCTAAATATTCATAAGAGAAATTAATTAGCACAACACTAACAGCCAAGCTAACGTCAGGTGGGCCGTCCAGCAGCGTTGCCTACAGCGGAACCACTATCGGACAGCACACCCCCCCCCCCCTCTATTTCAGAAGCTAATAAACCATTCCATGACAGGACAGTGCTTTGACGGCACAGCTACAGCCTAAGGATGCCAACCCCCCAGGCCGGGCCACTAGAACCGGACGGGGGGGGGGGGGAGAGAATAGAGCAAAAAGGGGATGTGGTGGGTGACTCACCATCACAAGGCAACAGTCTGCCCCAAATTGAGGAACGACACGAAGGGCTGCCTGTCCCCTGCACCCCCCATTGCAGCAGGTCCCGTTTCCTGTTTGGAGAGCGATCCCGCGGCAGACGCCGCGCCCATCGGCACAGTCTGGCAACGTGGCGGCCAGGCCTTTCCGGAAAACGTCTGCCAAACGACGGCTAAAACACCGGCTAGAGAATCACGGAGGAGAGTCCGAGAGTGCTGGCGAGGGTAGGGGGAGTGGGGGGTGATGACGTGCTCCAGAACAATGTGGGGGTGGGGGGGTCTTCTCAGGAAAAACACCCCACAACAAAGGAGATAAAAAAAACCTTAAAGCAGATCTCCCAGCTGTCACTCCCTGATGTTCCAGCACTCTCCCACGTTGAAACCCATTTGCAATAAAGACTTATAAACAAAACATACTCCAAGACTTAACACACACTCCACTTGACACACCCAACCCAATAAAAGCACGATCCCAATCTGGACCGCACACAGAAATCCAGAATGCTTTGGAAAAGTAACATGCATTCTGAAGGAAAGATGTCCATCCCATAGACACATGTAGAAAGGGACAGGGCTGTGAATGAGGCTGCAATGTGACAGTATGACGGAAAGTATTTAAAAACCATAGTTACAGATAAAGTAATTATTATTGAATGCAGATGTGAGCCTGCGTGAGTCACCTTTTCTCTGTGTAAATGGTTACAGGGACACTGTGTTGGTGTCATGTATTGGTCACCCCCCCACCTTCACCCCCACCCTACATTTTCACTCACTTGACAGGAAGTCAATCATCTGCTTCCACAATCGTGAGCAGGGCAGGCTGGTTAAGGGGGGCTTATGAAATAAATGCCAATGTCAGGGGTGTCCCCAGTTTATTAAAAATTCAGACTCAAAAGTATAACAGCACTGCCTCTGCAAGCCCTCTCACCTGGTGAGTCTCCCAGAGGTGCAGCGGCTGCAGTACTTGGCCCTAACAATGGCTCTCTTTTTCCAGTCTGAGGGGGTGGCTCATTGGTGGGACAGAGGGCGTGGCTGAGGGTTTCAGGCTACGCCCCCCCCAGAGAGGCAGCGTGTTTGTCCAGCTGTCTCCACTCTCACTCGCAGGAACTCGGATACGCCGAGCACCCGTGCATCACGCCCCTCCCTCCACTAGCATCTCTCCTCTTTTAATGACGTGCCCCCCACCCAGAGCATGGCACGGCATGCCCAGGTCCAGCCGGGCAGTCAGGCATGGAGACAAGACGGCTAGGCAATGAGGCCAGACACGTTCAGGACCTTTCTGAAAATGCTACAGGACGGAACCACGCACAGACGCAGACAGAAAACGGTGACAGACAGCCAGGCAGACAGCCAGCCAGACACATATACAGACAGACACAGACAAAAGACATATAAAGACAGACAAAACAGATACAGACAAACACATATACAGACACATACACACGCAGACGCAGACACAAAGGCAGACAGACACACGCTGCCACACGCAGCCAGATGTAGACAGATAACAGACATAAAACATACAAACATATACACACGTAGACAGACAAAGACACAGACAGGAGAGACAAAGAGACAAGTACAGAAGCGCATAACACGCAGACACAAAGACACACAAAGGCACAAGCAGACATGCAGCTGAGGTACCAGATGACAAAAGGAGACAGAAAAAATGGGGGGGGGGCTACCTGGAAGCAGGCAGCCGGATTTCAACAAAGGAAAATTGGCTGCAGAGCCAGAGCCCTGTCCGCGATTTACGGGAATTCTGGGAATATTTCCACAAGGTGCCTTTTGCTGAGCTCATGTTCCCCTTATAAGCAAATCCAGCTGTTTGCTCTGAGAGGCGCTGATGAAGTT
>JAODKE010000095.1:1391472-1414764 GCA_026779605.1 Mormyrus hasselquistii
CCAATTTTCTGAAATCAGTAAGTACTCCAATACTTCATTAACAATTAATTAAATCAAGTCTATTAGGAATAATCACTGGAGAGAGAAAGAAATGCTTTTTGTATTTGTCTTTTATATCCCGCAGAGCCGATTATCTTACTATTATTATAGCTTCAGGTAACTTATCTTATTTCGATAAGGTGATTCTTGCAGTTTCGTTCGGCGCGCCTTTCGGCCAGGTTATTAAAATCATATATGAATACTGTGTTTTCATTTTTGTTCATTTCATTATGTATGTAATGTTAACTGCTGGGGTTCCTTGCTCATTTAATGAAAACTATAGAAATCACAGTAATATGCGCATGCTATGTTCTTTCCATTCTGCGGAATGGCCAGAGATGCATTTTGTTTTTATTAAAACTTTACTATTGATCTTACCGATGCATGTGTTTGCACAAAATGCTAGACAAAATGGAGTGTGAATATTAAGCTTTACTTCAAGATACCATTGAAAACGGCTCAGCACAGCATGATAACGAGGTGAGTTTTGCATATAGTATTTGTTTTTCACAGGTCATCCTCAGAAAGGATCATTCAAGATCCCTACTGCAGGACATTAACTGAAAACTGTAAACTGCGAGTTGTAACTAACCCAAGTAAGAAAAAATGCCTTTGTTTATGTTATCCTTCTGTCTCGACACAACAGGAGATTCCAAGACGGTTATTTCAATAGCGTCCAGACATCAATGCACTAGACAGTGACCTTGAACTGGCAAGCGCCAATTGGTAGCGTCTTTTCTTTAAAAAAGAAAGAAAAAGACCGACTGAGTCAGAGAGGGAGAACTTTCAGCACCTTTTTGCAGCTGCCTTTTTGCGCGTTTCAAAAATGTGTGCGTGCTCTTCCGAAGGACCGCGTGTGCCCCACGATTTGGAATTCTGTGGGCATATGCGTTTGCTTTTCTTTTTTTAAAACATCTTGTGTTACGTGCGGAGCAAGGACTCGCTAAATTCACAGTTACAGGTAAGGTGAAAATCGAGTCTGAATTATTTAACTGGTAGGAACGTATTCGCTACCACAGAGCTACTTGCCAACCAACTTTGCGTGATAAATGTTTATTAAAATAAAAAAGCAATGTTAAAAATATGGCTTATTTGTAGCTGTACATCTATATTTTTTCTATATATAGGCCACTACTGAATTACTTTTTATTTATATACAATTTCGGAAGAATGTGGAGTTTAAAACGCATAAGTGTTGTGCCGTGTTTATGACATGCCTGTATATACCGTAAGCCATGATCATGAAAACCTGTCACGTTCCGCTTACTGCGCCGTCCTGGAATAAATAGTTATCTTAATACATATTACGTAAGAATAATATAACCGGAAACAGCGTATATTTTCTATTAATTGATTGGTGGTAAGTGCTATCAGTTTGAAAGGTGAAAAACTATTTTGAAATTACCATATCATGTATAACTGTTTTGTGTGTTAATGAGAAATTCAGAAAAGGTGATGTGTTCGGTTTTGGTTCAAACTCAGTTGTAGCTGAGTTGTACATTAATTGAACATTGATTTATTTACAAATATACTTCTATAACTATAGCAGTGGATAATGCATATGTTTCGGACTGGAAATGTGATGCATTTCAGAAGTATTGCTAAAAGTTTCTTAATTTCTGTAAATTTAATATATCACGTGACAGTGCTGGTGAATTATTCTTCATTTCATTACTAATCTTGAACATGGTTAATTTGAAAGTCATTTAGTAAAAGTAATTTCTGTATTTTGAACTGAACCTAAATGTACGTAATGATACTGTAGTGCTATAGATGGTGACGTATTAATCGTAGAAGGATTCGTGTCTAACTTAAAATGATCGACTCTATAGAATAAGGTGCGTATTGTGTTTACTCTTTAACAGTTAATGTAAGCTGTTGTGCAAAGAATCAAGTACTTGGCAAAAAATGCCTGAAAACTTGCACTTAAAAGATCATAAGAAACGAAGAACGGGCAAAAGAAGATAAAAGTGTTGACCTGTGACTCCGCGGGTCGTCAGATGAGTCTGTCTACGTATTTTACGTTTTTCTGTTAAATTCCTTTTTGTGTCTTCTTTATTCATCAGAGACAGTTGTCATAAACCCCACATTGCGCACACCTTTGTCAGTATGGGTCAGCTGCTTTGAAACAATACAACACGTTGCATTTATTTTGCTAAAAATATTGCAGTATAAAATGATACTTGTTTTTATTAAAGATGATTAAATTCTTATAAAATATTTTAGCTGTAAGTATTTTTTCATTACGTAGCACTTTTTAGTGGCGAATAATCAATTTCGCTCGATAGAATTCTTTCAGCACCCCTCAACTGCCTCGTAAAGCACATAAAAGAATTGGGTGGAGGCTTCGTCACGAGCTTCCCCGCGTATAGTTGCCAAACTTTATGGGGCTGTCCCTTAAAGTTTTTCGTGTGAGGTGTATGAAAATTATTTGAAACGTATGCGCTTTAAATAATCTTATTAAATATCATTTTATTTTACAAAGCCAGTTTTCCCAACCTTCTGGCCCCGATACTGTAAATACGCGCCGAGTGCGAGCATCCGTCTTTTCTTAAACAAGGCTGTAAAAGGAAGCGTCACAGCTTTATGTGACATTGAACTGAACCCTTATTTGCTCAGAAATAAAATGTTGTACAAATCAGGGTCTTATAGAAATGGGAACCTTAAAAACCCTCAAACCATTAATTAAGCCATGCGCTGTTTAACTAATTATCAATAAATGGTTAAGGAGCGTTATGTAAAAAAATCATTAAATGCAGATAAATAATTCAGACATACCTATACAAAGAAGACAAAACAGAACAGCCTATCCCGTTTTTAATAAAATCTTTTATAGTATTTTAAATGCATATAAAACCTGTAATACAGAAGTTAATGTTTTGTTTTTTTTTTCTGACGTAGCCTAGTGGGTGGCACCTTCCGTGCCGCAAATTGACATAAACACGTGACCCAAATAAGACCAATCAGGGCCACCTCTAGGTTTAACTATGTTAAATGTCAGATTGCAATAAACTAGATGCTGTTGGTCAGGCCCGCTGAAATGGGCGAGCATAATCTTCTTAATCCCGGGTTTGTGGGACCGTTGGTAAACATCCACACAGGAGACACGTTTTACCTGCCAAATTTCAGAGCATCGGGGGGACAGCTGGCGGGTCTGCCCTCTTTCTCCTACCCAAGAAGAGATAATGTGTGTTCTCTCCCGTGGAACCCATCGGAGCCGTGCAACGGATACTCTCAATCCTACTTAAGCGGTCCCATGTCCATTAACCCTCAGTTCAGCCGGTCTTGTGAATTACCTCGGCAAGAGGAAGGAAAATGCTACTACAGCAATATTGCCGGGCACAGAGAAACTTGCTCGGAGGGGGGCAATTTAAAAAGAGAAGACAGGGCGATGAACACATCTTCGGTGTCGTCAGATAACGGACTACATAACAGCATGAGCGGTGGTGGCGTGTTTCCTAAATTTGATTACGGGACAGAGGAGGTGATCCAAGACCCGCCGTCCTGTCCGTCCCTCGAATCTGATTCCAACTCGTCTATGCTCAACGAAGGGGGCAAGAATCTCGCAAGCATCCCTCAGACCATGGCATCCCCTGGTAGCCAAGCAGGCAGTGCAGCTACGGGCGGAGGTGAGTGACCCACGTTAAACAGACGACATAAATGTACAGTTTGTGTATAGTGTGTGCAGTGTAAGACCCGTGTCATTTTCTGTTGTTTATATTGTTATATAACATACTCTTTTATTCTGGATTGTATTTTGAGTAAACGCCACTAGGGGTAGCGCGGAAAAATGTCTTAGTACTCAGTCTTGGCATTCTTAGACAAACACATTCCTTAGCACAGGCTTTTTCTCGTGTGTTTTTCATGAAATTTCAGTGTCATTCAAAAGTACTTAGCCATTTCGCCTTATTCTCTTTATTTAAACTAATTTCAGGTTTAGGTCATGCACGATGTGACAGCTTTAAGCAGCAACAAATAGTGCGAATGTTATACTCGCTGAGGAAAGACTATGCAAATGGCTTTGAGGTGATTCCCCTTTAGCTTAGGCAGGTATAACGCTACGAAAAATGAAAATAGCTTGGGGCTTTTGAAAGCTGACCTGCGCCGTCATGTTAATGCTAACTTTTACTGCAGCTGTAAAACTTGTCGTGTCACAGAGTTTGCCACTGATCTCTGTGACGTATATTCTGTAAACAGGGCGAAGGGGACGTTTACTGTATTCTGCCTTTTTTATGCGGTTCATACATTTGGTATTGAAAATGTGGATGGAAGACACTCAAAACTATCACGTATAAAACTAATCATTTGGATCTGGTGATCTTTCATCCGAAGTATTTGACATTACCATGATTTCAGTCAGTCGTTTCTACGTATTAGGGAGGGAAACTGCAGATTTTTAAATGTAAAATCATGGTCCTTTTTAGTAATTTTTAAATAGCTCACTAATATAACAGCCCATGGGCATAGATTCGAACGTAGACCACTCAGGCCTATAGATAGATACAGGTAATTTTAGGTGATTCAGCAGTGGAGAAATTGTGCAAGGTTAAAAACTGATCATTTCTGATGAACTCTGAAGCTGAAGTTCGCCTGCTTACGTTGAAACGTATTCCAACCAGGTGGCCCGTGGTACCCGATGCACGCCCGGACCCGCAAGAAACGCAAACCCTACTCCAAACTGCAGTTGGCTGAACTGGAAGGTGAATTTATCCTCAACGAATTCATCACGAGGCAGCGGCGGAGAGAGCTCTCCGACCGCCTGAATCTCAGTGACCAACAGGTTAAGATCTGGTTCCAAAACCGGCGAATGAAGAAGAAGAGGTTGTTGCTTAGGGAGCAAGCCTTGTCATTTTATTAAAGACCCTTTAGGGCTATAACCGATTTTGTTTGTTTTTCATTTTTAAGCATGTTGTAAATTCTTCAAGATACCCATCTTACTTTAGTAAACCAGCATGTACAAAATATACGACATATTTTAGATTTTAGTGTATTGTTTCAAATGATGAGATATCCACTAGTACTTATCTCAGTTATAATGTTCTCGATAAAAGTGATACTATGTAATAATTTTTTGATAGAAAAAAACTTTTCATACGCTAGGTGATGCAAACGCCCTCGAACTGCAAGGTATTGACTGTGGACTTGACTTAATAGGCGACACTGATGATGAAAATGTAATTGTACTTTATTCCCTAACACCACCGACTTAGAGGATTTACTTTATCCTTTTAATGTAGGTTGTCAGGTTTTAGAAATGACTTTCACACTTACGCGGATACTAGCGGTATTAAACCCGTGTAAATTAAAGTTATTTATTCTGTTAAAATAGGCCTAACAATTTGAGTAAAGCTGTGTTATTTCAGTAAACTCCCGAACTAATCTATTTTACCTTTTTCAGTAGAGCAATATTAAAATTGAACTATTAGCTGTCTAATTATTCACGTCATCATTTTACCTCTTTATTACAGTGCCAATAACTAGTCGTTAAGCTAAGAAATGCTAGTGTGCTGAGCCCGAAAGTAAAAAATTCAGGAAAATGTTTAAATGATGTTAGCCAAAAAACGCGGCATCCGAGCAATCAGCAGGTCGAAAGGCTGCGTGTCTTTCAGTCAACTGCCTTGTATATTGATATTTAGCACTAAGTATAGGCTCAGGTGAAAACTGGGCAAATTTTCGTTACACTAATGGTTTGGTAGCCATTAGTGAATCTGGGATCGATTTATGTTTTTTTCCCGGAATCAGTAGAAAACAAGGCAATTTTAACTCAGATCTGCATTGTTTATTTGGTCTTGAAGGTTCACGGTCACGGACAGGGGACTGTCTTCCGGTGTCTCTCGGAATCTGTCTCTCCACAGCCTGTTTTCTAAAACAGCTTGTCGCTAAGTGCTAATTCACACAATATTCTGAAACTGTATATGTGCATATCTGTATATGTTTATGTGTCTGTCGGATTTCGGTGTCTGTATATCGGCGCGGGTGGGGGGAGGGGAAAGGAAGATGAAGCCCATGCTGCTATTTTGTGCTAATTAAACTTATATGATTATTTGCCTCAAATGGTTGAATATTTGAAGAGGATAGATTCGGTTTTGTTCTTTTATCTCAGTGGTCACGAGAAAAAGAACCGGCGCATCTTATTAAAATACATACATCTAAAAATCAATTACTGGGAGAATTAAGTGAACGTGAGGGGGGAAATATTTGACCGTATTGAAGAAGCCCTTTTGCAATATATTAAAGAAAAATATTTTCTCACTTGAGCCACACAGGGTCGTAAATATATACAGTTTATCCGGTGATTATATTTTCATTAACAGTTACAACGCCAAATAGAGAAACCACGCTCTGCTTTTATATATTATTCATTATCGCTTGACAAAGGTTCTCAATATCTTTTTGTTTGTTTGTTGTAACTGCAGTAGTAGATGCAATGGTAGGCATAGTTATCCAATATATAAAAGCGTTACGTTGTATGTTATTTCTTGAATGGGTTTGAGGCGGGGAACCGTGGTGAAATTTAGGACTAAAAGTTTGGCAATTCATGTTTGCAAACGTTAATGTGGTCCTGCTGGCGTTCCCCGTTTGATATCTCTGGTGCTGCTCGTATGTCATACGTGTAATGTGATTCAAATAACTGTGTATCTTGTCCTAAAATAAAGAAACGTGATAATGACAATGATGATTGCTATTTTGGTTGCATATCCTGTGTAATCCATTAAATCTTTCCCACTTCTAGATTATCTAGACGGAAGTACCAATTCGTATGTACGGATTCATATCTGCGTTTGTAAAACGCTTTCTTGTATTATAATGTATCATGCGACTCACTTTGACGGAATGTATCAATATGTGTTTCTGAGCATTAATAAAAATTGCAAATGTACCAATAAAACATGTATCATAACATTTTTTTTCTAAATACGTGTATGCCAGAAACGTAATGCGCTTTGCATAGCACCTTATTTCATTAAATGACTTCCTCTTCCGAATTCAGCAAAACACCTACTGGTTTAACTCCGTGTCATAATAACAGTAAATGTCATTTTATATTCTCTGTAAATCTGGCAGTACCAGCTCTGTTTTTTACAAGACTGCTAAGAGGGTCCAGTGAAATTATATATTTGTACTGAAAGGCTTCTCCCGCCGTTAACTTAAGGTTTTACAAATCCATATGAAGATATGGGGACAAATGAAACAGGAAACCGTTCAATTTTATTTTACAGTCGGGCCCTCTATTCCCTATAATTTGACATAATCGTTGTATACCCTTCCATTTTTTTCTTTTTTATATAGCAAACTGTTGGTATAACCTTCGCCGAGTGTGAGTGTTGTTACGAGACGTATATGCAGTTATATGCTGTTGTTTCACTGAAAAGGTCAACACCACCTCTTGCCCTATGGGGTTTATAATATATATCACAATATATATCCTCTATATAGGCGTATTCAATAAATACGTATTTATACTCAATTTCAATAAAACGTTATAATCATAATCCGTCGTTGTATTCACACTTTCTTTTTGCATAGTTTAACTTGTGACATAAAATAGACCCCTGACTTTCTTCAGTGCGTTCAAGGAAGGTAAAAAGTCGCTCCGATTATCATCAGAGTGACCGGAAACTGACAGTGCTCCTATAGAAGACGGTCCTATTTTGCTTTTGGTGTCAGCGTTTAATCTAACGAAATTATTCGTATTGCTTGAAATCGTACGAAAATCAAATTTTCACATACATTCATCCATTCCGTTTTCAATTCGATTGATATATTTGCTGGATTGGATTTATGGAGATTAGGTTTGACAAGTCACTCCAGGTTGTTATTACGGATTCCAAGAAATATACTAGATGATTTTGATCTTGACTAAATAATTAAACATTAATATTATATAATATAATATTATTATATATTAGGCCTATGTATTTTTAAATGCCCCCTATTGCTTTTATTGTGCCAGCGAAGGGTAAATAACTCAGATTGCTGGGGTGTTCTTACTATTAAAAACAATTAACCCAACAGGAGTCTTTTAACCGCTTTCAAGCGATTCTTGCCATTAATTAATTACGTTATAAAAATCGAATAAGCATAGATTCGCCTCTGAGTCCGGCACTTGAAAAATAATATTTATAACAGTCCACTAGCCAAAATGGATTGTTTCATGTGTTTCGCAACCGTTTCTAGAGTAACGGTAAGGGCTGCTTCTTTTTCAGAATCGTCTTAATTATAATATAACTGTTGTCTGTTAGATTTATTGTAAATGTCTAATTTAGTCGACGTGAAATTTGTCGATATTTTATATAGTCCTGTTTTCGAGCTTTAAAATTAGTCTGACCCCTCAGGCACACCGTTAACGATGTTTCGCAATGTCATGGTGAGTTTTTTTCTATTGTTTTGAAAATCATCCAAATCCATCCAAACCGCTCCATATGATTTGATATTGGAAAAACCACAACCATTTACAGCTTGTGTCCACGTACTCCTCCCTAGTGATCCAGTGCACTTTTATCTCACCCTGAATTCAAGCAATGGCCTTTTCACTATAACGCAATCAGTCATAAAGCTGCTTGGACAAAATGCATGTGAAGCAAGAACAGTCTAGAATGAATCTGGGCTCTTACACGTATAAAGACGTTGTAGTTTAAGCCGTCACTTAACAGATATTCTTCTCGGAAACATTCACACTATAGATAATATAGATGTACAGGCATATTTAGCATACAATTATAACGTATTATTAAATTTCTTGTGTAGATAGAGTGAGATAAAATCGGAATAAGTTCTTATGATGGGTATAAAAATACAGTTTCACAGTTACTGCTTGTTTTCCTAGTTTCACGCAAGTTACGAGTTACTAGTTCTTTCTAAACGGACCCCACTGATGAATTAATTTACGGATAAAGCTATCGTTGCAGAAGGCCTGCGAACGTGACTAATTTCTCACTCAATGATGACCATGCAACTAACTTTACATAAGTAAAACTGCCATGCGTTTGTTGTGTAATTTAAGAAGATAAATGTACGAACTGACAAACACTGACAAAACAGTACAATGATATAAAGGTATATCAAGTAATATTTTGGCAAAATGCATAAATCTAAATGTCAATTCAAAATAATCCATAAAATAATCCAGGCCTGTCAGTTATGCAGTTTACGCTTAAATGAGGAAAGCAATGTCTGGTTCTTTGATTTATTTACATTTATCGCTTAACTAAGCGGTATTTTGGGAGTCTGACAATATTATACATAAAAGAAAAGAGTTGGTTGTAACATAAATATATATTTAAAAATATGTTTCACTAACAAACGATGTTTTACTCTATTCGGCTTCGTGTTTTCATGTTGAGATATTTGAGTAGCATTTTTTAATGAATTATTAATATAATGAGTTGTCAATTGATAAAATGCATGGGGAATCGTGTAATTATCTACAGTACACAAACTTGGGTTTGGAATATATTGATAATTGTATCCTTTGTTCCCCTGATGGACGTTAGCGATTTGTCACCAGAACTGCACGTAGAATTTTGTCACGAGCAGTGACTTGCCTAGCTATACTCTTCGTTTGTGAATTGTGGAAGCAGATAAACATATACTATAGTCATTGATGTTTTCCATAATTCATTGATGGTGCTTTGGAAACGTGTATTGATTCTTTAAAAGTTATCAGTCAGTTTATGATAATAATGCTTTTAATCGCATAAATTTGGGGTGAGGAATATGAGAAAAATGGTAAAATATGTCATTGTATGAAGTGAACACATAGAGACTGGATTAATATAATATAATATAATATAATATAATATAATTATCTTTAGATTTTGTACGTATGTTAAATTAGCAGGTTTCCAAAGCTAGTGTCCATGAGTTTTTTATTCGTTAATTTTGATTAAAAATTGTTGAGAACGTGACATCGTCGAGATTTAGCCCATCTGACTGGATAAAGCATTTCTGGAAAGTTCTATTTTAGAGCATAGGAGTACGGTAGGATATTTAATCTGTTTATGGTACACATCTTGTGAGGATTGTTCATTACAGTGAATAGTTAGGCCTATATAATGCGATTTCTCAGATGTCACAAAAAGTGTCTCGCAAAGCTATATATAGCTGTATACAACAGGACACGTAAGTCTTACAATATAAAGCACAACCTATATCATATTTCTAATGTCAAGCTTTTATTTTGCGTAAGAAATATTTTTCCCAGGTAAAAATTGCACGTTTTCTTGTATATATCTGAAAATTTTTTGCTATTTTCGCGCTTGCGAGTGTATGTGAATATTGTCAAGTTTGCGGAAAATAATTTGCTAGCTTAGTGATCCTGATGTTGCCTGTTGCTTTTATTGACGGCTAAATAATTACAATCGATATATTTAAATATTACTGCTGCTGAGACTTTTACATATAACTTTTTATTCGTTGGTTATTAGGGAGGCCTATAATTGTCATCTCTATAAGTTTGTTTACTTAACATGTTCCCTTTTTCTCTAGTCGTGTTATTATTGTTCGGTTTTATTATTAACTAAATTATTATGCATATACTGTACGTATAACGCATTTACTATTTTTGAATGGGTGCGTTTCGTCTGAAGGTTTATTTAAACAATTTAATCTGCAGGCTTGAGGTTCTTGGTCAAGTCGAGCGAAACGTTTCCTAAGCCGTTTGATTCGTCATTCGTCACTCGAGCATTGTTCTGTCTTCATTTGGGGCTGAAATTTTTGCAAGAGATTACTTGGAGCCGCCACAACTACAACTGGTATGAACAATCCCTTCAGGCGAAGCGATTTGTTTACTTTGACTGTCAATATGAACTATAAAAATTGCTGACTTCGTTAAATAGACTACTACAGTGATTAATTTGCCCACATTTATTGCAACTCCCCTTCAGCGAATGATAAACATTTAAGGTTCGACAAAAATTGTGCGTGTATCCAATACAGAAAAACATAGGCTGAAACTGTGTAAATGTGAAATATTTCAATTCCACTGTCGCTCTAAAGAGTGACTGAAAGCATCTCGTGAGTTCTCTAATCTCTGTGTGGGCGGAACGCATACAAATTGAAGGTCAAGTTAGTAAAGCGCCATATATGGAGTCTCAAGGTCCATCCCAGTGAGTTTTGAAACTAAAAGCCAGGAAGGCCAATCTAGTGCAAAGAACCGTTTTTGATAAGCTGCCGTCCTTTTTTATCGGGTAGGCATTTTTAATTACGCGAGAAGGTAGAGACAGTGGAGGGAGTGACGTAGAAAGCAATAAGAGGAGACATTTTGTGCTTGAGGAATGGAATATTGCACATGGCCACAGTGAATCGATTCCGACACCCAAGTCCGGTGGTAGTGAAATTAAAACAGATACAGAAAATGCGTCAGAATGTTTAAAGGTCTAGCAGATACGAACCAATCTATATTTGGTACGAAAATTAAGATGTAGTTCCGTAAGTCATAAATCTACCTTTTATAAAACAAAACATATTTCTCTTAATTCGCTGTTTTATGGATTCGGCTACAAGATATAGAAGGTGTATTAACCAGTCCTGGGGGAGAAAACAAACCACATCAAGCTTTTAAATTCTAGTAATTTGTACTGGAGCCTTTTCTCGTGGGAGAAAACGTGTATATGTTCCAAAGAGAGGAGGGCATATTATATGCAATTATTAAATGCAAAAGTTCATAACAGGCATTTCTCAATGAATCCAGTTGTCCTTTACCTATCACAGTGTGAACTTTAAACTTCTGAAAATATTGGGAAAGAAAATGTGCGCGAGAATTCTGATGCAGCTTTAGGTAATAGAAACGGCTGCGCTAGCTTTGCCCTATATAAAAAACAAACCTAAAGTAAGCTAACTAAAGATACAAGTTCCATTCGATAATACTATTCTCTAACAAATTACTTTTAAGTGCCCAATTTTGACAGAGCAAAGCTGTTACACTCTAGTGGTCTGTAACAGCATATAACAATCTTTCCTCCTTCATTTTCGTTCGCTGAATGTAATACAAATGTAAACATTCAATATCGAGAAATACGTAATAATATTATTACATTCGTGTAAGTGTTGAAGACCGCAGGTGAACGTGATATTTTGATGCTACGCATTGAGTTTCCCTCAGTACGATTCTGTTAACATCGACATCCATGCTGTGTATAGACCTATTGGTGTAAAAACACATGCCTCGCCGCTTTGGTTTAACAAACCTCTCGCTGTTTTAACAAGTATTGGATTGAACAGAAATGTGTCGAGTTGTAATTAAATTAGTAGAGAATAACATTTAGTCGGTGAACAAAAAAAAGAAAAATCAAAAAGAAGATAATATGGCAGTAGTGGCCGCGTGAAGATCATTACTAGGACTGAAATATGGATGGCACGAGCTTTTCAACGGCAAGAATAGTACATGTGAGAGCTCAGCAGTACGCGGGCAGCCTCAACAAAGTACTAGGAGCGGGGAATTTCGGATATTTCTGTCACTTGCTGTAAACAAATTAAGGAAAGCAATCTATTACCAAGATACCTATGACCTATTATGCTGCTCTTATGGATTATATTGTATGTAAAAGTACTACTACTGCTACTAATACTGCTATTAACATTAACAATACGTGTATTTTCTACATCCGTTTGTCATATGCAGGGTGGCGGGGGACTGGAGCCTATATCGGATAGTAATAATAAATTGTATTATTTTTCCTATCCCTATCATACCTCTTTTAATTACGTAATTTACAAACCCGTATACTTTTTTCGAGAAAGTCTGATTCAAGAGTTTTATTTCTCACATGTATGAATGTAGTGGTACACCAGTAGTGAATGTTACAGAACAGATTTCTTTGTTATTGATTGGAGAATCCATCTCTAAAAGCAAATTTGTTACGTTTTCTGATACATATTTCCCATTCAAATGAATGTTTAAGTAGTTTGCCATGGGTTAGGTAGATATTTGTAATATTTTCTGTTTTTTTTTTTAATTAACTGTAGTCAGCCGTACAATTTGACACAATATAAGTTTTTATAACAACAATAATAACAATAGCAACACTTAATTTAAATTAATTTCTTTGCTTTTGGAAGTGATCTTATTTAAAACCATGCTCATAAAGATGTCAAAAAGACTATAAGCTTTTATTAAATATTTTTATTAAATAGGCCTATACAAGATCCAAATGCAATCTCTCAAATAAACTATCGAAGCTGAACAACATTTGCATAGGACATACGTTTTGGGCACTGTAATTCTTCTCACTGATGGGAAAAAAATACACACTTTACCACATAATTTGAAAGCACCTTCGTTACCTGGGATTATATGTGATGTGTCTTTAAATATACGCAGTGAAGAGCTACTGTCTGATCCCGATGTGCAACGTATGAGACTCAGAGAGTGGGAATGTACAGCGAGCAAAAACAACGTGTAAAGGCTACCGGTGCAAGAGTCGTAAGTGAGCATTCGAATATGTTCCGAAAAAGTCTTCAAAGGGTGCGTTGCCAGTCTCATAGGTTGCACGGGAAACCATCTTAATGCCACAGGTCTCCGAACACCCTTTAAGACGGATCGGTCATGATCAATCCGTTCGTTCGGTGACCATGACGTTGCTTGTCAAAGCGATAAAAAAACGGAAAATAATCTTATTTTATCAGTACTTGACTTGCCATAAGATCGAAAGTACATTGATTCACAAAATAATAAAGACATTTACATATTGTTCTTTTTCTGTTGTGGCGTTTTGTATACAATGTATAAAGCATGCGTCAAAGACATCAGTCTCAATATTTTGAGATGATAGGGCATGTGTGTATTGCCCGAGACCACTGTAAAAATGAACGCCTTTTAGTTGTTGCTCCGAACTGTTCACAGTTCATACAACCAAATTTAATAGTCTGGCGTACATCCAATCAAATTTATCTTGGCCATGAGGGGACAATAATATTATTTCACACGCTTGCCACATTTAGTCCTTGTTTCTGGTCGAATTTATGAGAAGATACAATAGTCGGACTAACATGACCAATGCGTACCTGAAAGGACTACAGGTTTTCTTAATTTGGTCTTTTTTTTCAAAGAGCATTCTTTAATTCTTTAGCTGTTTTACTATTATAGCGCGTAACAGTGAGGCCTTGCTTAGATTCCGCAGACAGATGTCGTAAAAGGTCTTTGAAAATCCGCTCTCCAACGGTGTTGTTTTGAAGCAGAGAATGTCAAATATTTACAACACCAGTTTTGGTCTCAAGACTGGAAATTTCGTAGCTTGTAGACATTTTTTTTGGTTTTGACAGCATATACTTTGCTTCCCAAGTATAATTAAGTTATTCCGTTATTGTATTCATGAAAACCGTTAAAGCTGAGTGCACCTAAGTCAAGTAAATAGGTCATTTCTGGGTCACATTACTGTGGAAAAAATATATTAACGAAACCCTTAAGGAACTTAATGTCGGTATCCGTTTCAGATCTTAGTTCTCTGTTGCATAACGGTACAGGGTTTGTAAGAGATTATAGGGGGATAACGTGAATTGGCGTGAACTGACGCAGGAAACTAAACTATGGTTCCAATGAAGGTTAAATAGAAAAAATCATAAACTGTTAGTTTCCCTACTATCAGGCATAACGATAAAGTGCAGTCAGGTAAATCCAGTTCATATTATGCATTGTTTGTTTTGGATTGGTCGCTATGTTTTGCATCTATGTACGTTTATTTGAGTAAATCATGTGTATAATCTCTTACGCACACGAGTGAGTGTTCTCGTAGATAAGCCTTTTCGGGGGGAATCTCTTTTTAAGTGAGTTTTGTTGACCGGCTCTCGTTTTTCTACACTCTGATATTGCAAATGAATGTCCCTTTGCTATGGTCGCTCTTTTATGGTAGGAGCCGGTGAGGAGTTTAGTGGTCAAATTCAAGTGCTATGTCTAGGCAGGGGTCTGCTTTCTTTGTACTTGGTGTTACAAGTCCGGCGCTTCAATCCTTTCATCGACGGCCTCAGCTCTTCCGCTTATTCAGAGGCTCTGCGCTTGTTTGTAAGTTTATAGGTGTATAGGAATGGATGTTTCTAGAATTAAAAACCTAGTTTAAGACATTATCATTTACTTGTTTTCTCTAATTAGTTTTTTCTGTCATAGTCTCCCCATAAAAGTACGTGTGTACCTGTTCGACTAATGCCTTAAAATACAATCGTCTTGTATTCTTTCCTCGTGTTCCTTTCATATTATTTCATTTTTCTTACATTTAAGTAAAATCTAGGACACTAACGCTTCTTATGCGACCAGTATCATTTCACCATTGTTCTGATGCATTAAACAGATTCCATAGAGAGTCGCAACGTTAGTCAAATTTGCACAACCTACTACACAAGGTACAAACAAACTATAGTACGACTATTGTTTCTCTAATACAGCTAGAAATTTGTGTGTAAGTCTCATATAAACGATTACATAAATAATCATGTTTCTGCTATTTGTGCTCGCGATTTGTGGTTACTGTATGGGCCTGTTCCACTGGATTTCTCAACTATTACCAAGATATATACGAAAATATATTAATGTATTAACTCGCACATTTGTAATGACATTCATTAATAAATTATTATTCCGTATGTTATGAGACTGTCTAAAAAAATCCAGAATAAAGATATCGAAATCCCGTATATATGTAAGCTTTCAATATTTATAAATAAACTAACTGGTGTGTTAATGAGAGAATTTTAAGGAACCGCGGGTCTTCTTTTATAAGGCATTTATTTGTTTGTTTGCTTGTTTATTTATATTTTTAAGAAATAGCCTTTAGTTAAATTCTGATTTCAATTGTTTTGGTTTGTTTTTGCTTATTTATTGTGATTTCCAGATATATCACTGGGTTTAAATTCTGTTTCGACATTTACTGCGATGTGATTTTTCATATCCTGGAGCCATATAAGATTTTCAGCTGTAAGGAATTCAAGTCCAGCAGTTTAAGAAGTAATTTACTGTCCATATTCTCAGCTTCTCCGACCTCACATTATAAGTTATTTTAAAAACGTAACTATAAAATGAAGCATACCAGTCATGGTTTTGCAATATGGAATATCAGCCACAATTTAAAGCTAAAAATATTACAGGTAATTAATGTTTATAAAACTCTCAGAAGACTACTGAGAATTTTTGAGCATCGTTCTGGAATTGCTACGGGGGAAAATGTATTTATTATTAATTAAATGGCAAAATATTAATTCAGAAAGGGTCGGTGGAAAACGTATTGCTAATACGAAATATATACGTCACTAAATCCACGAGTAATACTGGTTTTAGTGTAAAAGCAAGATCAGTACTAATCTTACGCATAAAAGGAAATACATTAGAGAAATATGTTTCTGTGTTGCTGTTTTACGCTCTTGATGACAACTAGAGGGAATGCCTTATGAAAGCGGTAAGAAATCTGCTATTGATTTTCATAATGCTGCAGTGGCGTTTCGAAACCAATCGTTTGAACCTCCTAGATCATACCTAAGTGAACCACTCCTACCCATCTAAGTGTTCCAAATTGATATATGACAATATCTACTTTCGATCACGTGTCTCCGAGCGACTTAGACGGATAGCACGTCATCTCGCCTTCCCAAATTTCCCCTCCTGCAGTTCGAATCCAAAACATCTATCTATAGTACCGAGAACGAGCGAACGATGTTTAACTCGGTGAATCTAGGCAACTTCTGCTCCCAAACGCGCAAAGACAGGACTTCTGAGTTTGGGGACAGGGCAGGGTGCGCCTCCAACCTCTATCTCCCAAGCTGCACCTATTATGTGCCCGAATTTTCTGCGGTCTCTTCGTTTCTACCCCAGGCCCCGTCTCGGCAAATCACCTATCCTTATTCCACAAATCTGTCTCAAGTACAACCGGTTCGAGAGGTTTCCTACGGTTTGGACCCGTCCAGTAAATGGCACCACAGAAGCAGTTATGCATCCTGCTACACAGGAGAGGACCTGATGCACAGGGACTGTCTTCCGCCATCCACCATGACAGAAATGCTTATGAAAAACGAGAGTGTCTACAGCCATCACCACCATCACCATCCTAGCGCCAACCATTCATCCACAGGTTTTTACTCGAGCGTGGGGAAAAACAACGTTCTTCCTCAAGGTTTTGATCGCTTTTTTGAGAGTGCACAATGCGCCGTAGACAACCAGCTAGAGAATTGTTTACACAAAAGCGAGACGAGCAAGCTGGAATCAGAGTCCCAGCCTTCGAACGCTATCTCCGACGCTACAGAACCGGAAAAGGACGCGGAGGATGAGGAAGAAAATACAAATTCGGGATCCTGCGGGTCTTCCTCAGGCACGAAGGATGGAAACGCCAGCAAGAACAGCCATTCGAGTAGGTACCGAAGCTGTAAATGGAAAAAGGTGAAGGGACTAGCCCGGTGTTTTGTCGGTCAGATTTTATGTGGAGTTTTATAAGCATTCAGTGGATTTTATTATAACCTACAAAGCTCTTTCTTCCAATGCGAAGAATTTTACGATGGGAAAACGCTTTGAAAAAAAGGGATGTTATACACAGGCGCGACTATCTCAGAGTCTGTGAAATTTTAAGAGCACGCTATTGTGACAAATGCTAACTTTGATCATGAACTTGCACGTTTTAGGGTATTTCGAAAAACCAATTGGGCAGAACACTACTTTTGACGTCCTGTGAAATATCTATGAGTGACCCTTTATACAATTTTGCTAACACATATATTTTAGACGACATAGCTATACTCCCAAACGTAACATGGAGGAAACTGAATCCAGTTCATAAAACGTTGGTGTGAAAACATTTTTCTGTTTACTTGTGAATTCGCCAAGGTTCTTATTTATAAGACTATTCTTTTTCTAATGTAGTGTAAATAAAAAATGCGAGCGCTGACATTGTTTCAGACTGAAAAACAAAATCAATTGCATTAAAATGTAAGGACTAGCCTCAGAGCAGAACCTTGCACGAGCTAATCAGAGCATCGCTTCAAATCATACATTTATAAGATCATTACCATCACCATCGTCATCATCACAATAATCATCGTTAAAGTAGCCTAACAGTATGCATTAGTATGTTTAAGCTAAAATATCTCGTCCTTGTGTCCTCGATAGTAAAAGTCACCGCCGAAACGCTTAGGCCAAAGCTGGAATACAGGGTTCATTCAGAAAATACGTTTCTATGAGTCTGAATATAGCGGTATATATTGTATTATAAACTCCTTCCCTATGGCATGTGCAAAATTGTATAAAATTGCATTGTTTAATAACGGCTAATGCTATTGCCAAGTACAATAATTAGTAAAACGTGAAATGAACATCCTCGCAACCTTGCTCAGGGTTAGCGGTTGGAATATGAATGGATGAAATAGACTTGATTTTAGAAACAAACAACAGTCTTTTGAATCTGATATTTATGTAACTGAAGTTACAGTTGGCGTTTTCATACTCTGGCCTTTTCGTCCATTCATTGTTGCATTTTTCTTGTATATTGGCTTCAGACACTATAGCGGATCTTAAAATTATTTCATATGATGCAAAATACTCAAGGAAACTGACATGACATATGTAAAGCATTTTTTTAACACAGCCACGTTGATATATTTAATTGAAAAGTGGAATGTAACACATGTATTGTACCACGAAGTGACAATCGGAAACGCGTATCTGATTTAACGTATACAATAGGTGCACCATTACTTTTGAATACTTTACCTATATTTCGTGTTTACTGACCACATTCTTATTTGTTGAGCGACAAAAAAAAACGACTTGACCTTGTATCTCCTCTTTGCTTCGAGGTACTCCACGCGCAAGGAAGAAGAGATGTCCATACACCAAGTTTCAGATCCGGGAATTGGAACGGGAATTTTTCTTCAACGTTTATATTAACAAGGAGAAACGTCTGCAACTTTCCCGAATGCTGAACCTGACAGACCGACAGGTCAAAATCTGGTTTCAGAATCGCAGAATGAAAGAAAAGAAATTAAGCCGAGATCGTTTGCAATATTTTTCTGGCAACCCTCTATTGTGAACAGGAAGTATTATCATTACCTAAGCATCAGTATTATGATTGAAATTATAACATCAACTTTTTACTGAAGGGAAGATAAGGTTCATACAGTTAAAATGTATAACGCGGCAACATAAATTTGTTGGACTTTGAAGACTGTGTTTTCTGAGGTAATTTTCGCAATATTATGCTCTCAAAAATAAGAACCAGCGAAAGACTTTTTTCAGATTCTGAAAGACTCTAAAAACAGATGCTAAAGCATTCTAAATTTTAGTTTTCGTATTGGAAGGTTGCAAATTTGTCAAAACGATGTGGGGCTCTTAAACTCCTAAATGTTTATCAGTAGGCCCTATACGTTCTTTTGTTTTTCATTTCGCATGCATCGTATATTATTTGTAAAATATGTAATATTCACGAAACACGATTCACGAACTTTATATTTTATAATATACGCTTAATTGTTTCTTCAGTCCTGGAGTCTTACCCTCTGCATGACAAACGGAAGACAGTCGAATTATACATAGAAGGTGATATTCAAGCTCCTGCTGCATTAGGAACTGTGATGTGAGAAGTTTGTACCGGGATAATTCTCCTCGTAAAGACTATGCAACGCTCCATTTCTGACTGTATATATGCCTTTAAAACTTATTTCGAAGCCGGATCTCTGTATCAGCTTGAGTTCTATACGTTCCGTTGTCTTTGTCGTGCGGATGGAGAATGCGGATATCATGCTGCACCAAGTAGAATAAGAATGTAAAATAAAATGCACAGCTATTTAATTCACAAAACATCTACATTAATACTGTTGTAAATACTATTTTGAATCGCAGTTAGCCTATTATCATAGTAATTTTATGAAATAACTGTTTTATAGCTTTCTCAAACTTGGCGTTTAGTACTACAGCTGCCCTGTGCGTCCATTCGAATGCTTTACTTTGTGACATGCTTTTGTATACTGAACTGAGGCCTCCTCGTGCTTCTGTGATTTATTTTGTTAATATCCTATACCAATTTAAAAAATAATTATTTAAGACAACATTAAAACCTTCTAGAAACTAGTTGTAAAACAATCTATATAGTATTTACACTGCAGACAGGGGGGAAATTGTGGCGAATCAGCCATAAATTTATCTTAGCACAAATTCTAGATGTTTTGTATTATCCTCTTACAAATCCTTAATTATAAACATAATCGTAATTTTGGTTTGTATTCCATTCATTTGGTCGTAATGCAGTCACGTCACAATCACCCCATTCATCGAAGAGTAGATCAATCTGCAAATAATTAGGAAAACTTAATGCTGAATTGGTTTTCGTCCAGGTATGACTTGCACATAAGGGGAAACACATTGCTATTATATGTGTGTGGGAATAGGGTGATTCTCGCGTTTTTGACTTGTTGGACTGGAAATAACGCAACACCGAGTGACGGCGTGAGACGAAAAAGGCTAATTCAGTGGTCACTAAAGGAAACAGCCACTGGTCATCTCAAAACTCTTCCAGTCTAGACACTGTCATAAAGACAGAGGCACTAAACAGCTATTTTTCCTTAATTGCACCGTCTGTTCAGCGGAGTCACACTTCCGCCGTAAACAGCAAATAAGTAAAACTTACTGCGACTTGAGCTGATGAAATCAGTAATCTACTCTGGATCGTTCGATACTCTACAGCTCAAATCTCCTGAATAACGCGTATCCGTATAAATGGCCGCCCCAACTTGGACATCTATTTCAAAGCAGCCTGTATACGCGATTTTACTGAAACTGCCTATAAAACTAAAGTTTATTGACCACGTGGCGTTTAACTGCATCCCAACTGGTAGGAAAGTATTTGGCTGAAATAAGACCGAACAGATCGGGGGGAATTAATATATATCCCTCTCTGCCACGTGAAATAGGCCTACTACAAAATGGAGCAAAAGCGCGCAAAGTGAAAAACATAGGGATATATTTTAAAAACGGAATTGTGAAATTCAAGGGAGGGAAAGAGTGAGTGCCTAGAATGCCTGCGCGTCTTTATGTGTTCATTGTGTATCCATGGAGACACAGAATATCTCAGAACAGTAAAAATCTTAAATATTGACTTTGAACTTCCGTGAAGTCAAGGCCGTCACCTTTAGCCCTTTGTAATACAGAGAAATCAACGAGTTGCTTGGCTCGGAGATCTCGGCACTGACAGGACTGAAAGCCAATAAGAATTAGGGTGGGGGTGGGGTACGAGCCAAAGGGACATCTGTGAAACCTTCGTTTCATATCAAAGTACAGCATGTAACATGGTTGGTTCAATTACATGCATAGTGCACTGTCATAGATAAAAAAATATTTAGAACTGAACGTCTCCTAAAAATGAACCATACACGTAAATAATCGTTGGTGTTATTGTGAAATTGAATCGCACTACAGTCAGATTGATAAAGCCGAAGTAGACCTTATCCCTGTTTTGGCGACTTATTTGGCTGATTTCCGCTCGCGCCTTATCAACAGCCCGCTCAAGCATCTACCCATCAACTCTAGGTATCGCGTCACTGATGCTGTATTCTATCGGGAAGCGTCTAATAACCCATAAACAGTGTTCGTCTCCTACTGACGCGATAAAGAAATCTGTAATACATAATTTGGGCCAAAAGGTGGCACCTGCGCAGTTCCGTGAATGGTTAATCCAACTGTGCTGTATTTCGGTTAGCCGATTAATTTTTTCATTGCCTCTCTAAGGCAACGAATACGAAAGAGTAAATGGGAACGAAACTATGAATACCGCGCTATTCAAAAGATTTAATTAATCAGAATTTGTGGGAAAAGGCTTACATGAAGTCACGCCAATATTAACGCTGACTACTCAAGTGTAAAGAACATGCAAGGCCATATAATTTGAAGCCTCTTGATATGTTTTTTGTCAGTAATATAAATAAAAAAACAACGTTATATATTATATTTTCACGTTGAAAAGACAAATGTTAAGCATATATTACTTAAGCTGGAAACGTGCTGCCGAACAATTTCAACCTTTCGTTGTCGCGGTCTTGCTGTTGATTATTAGCACGTTGCTGCACTTCAGCGTGCAGGTGTAGATGATTTATAAAATGTAATGTTATTTGACGGAAATTAATTTACATTGATCCAAAAGAATTGTTCGAGTAATACGATGTCATTTCAAAGGCTCAGCCTGCGCACTTAAGCTCAGACTCTTAGTTACTAGACATAGATATTCTTAATTTTGGAATAACTTTTCATTTTGTAAAACCATTGGCTCAAGGTCCGCGGATCTACATGTTAGTGTAACGCTGGGACCATGAACAATTTTAGTCTCAAACAACATGAATATTGCTTCAGTTCAGAACCATAAACAGATGGGTCTGTCTTTTCGATCTCCACACTTTTGGAATTCACGGGTTTTAGTTGGACTCCACTGTCGTACGCTTTCCCCTGAAACGTAAGACTGTTACTCAGTATTTATAATAACATCGTTTATGAAATAAGCCTTTCTTAATTTTCCCTTTGCCTTCAACCAATAGAGATAACCATTAGTTGTACAGCACACGGGGCGGCCAGGTTTGTGTGTGTGTGTGTGATTGTGTGTGTGTGTGTGTGTGGGTAGGTGGGTGGGTGTTTTGGTGTGTTTTTAAAAGTAAGTATTTTATGAGTACAGGGAATCAAATCAATTTTAGTCACTTTGTTTGAAACATCTGTCTTGAATTTGTTATTCACACGATAAATCTGATAGTATGGTATCATACAGTAATGTACGGACACGTTTAAGGAGATGGTTCAATCAAAGTAGCGGGTCTGTGTACTACATAAATTTATATTATGGAGTGTTACTTTTAGTTGTAAAGATTATTAATACAAGATGGGAATGTAGAGAAAAGTAACCAATTCGTTTTTATAAATATAAATATAGCCGTATCCAATGTGATCTTTAATTAATTTATACCCAGTTTTAAGTGAACACATCTGTGGTTGAAATAAGCGTGAAAGTAATTGACTTTGATTAAAAAGATCTTGCAAATAAAATGAGATGTCTTTTTCACACTCGAGATAAGCGCCAAGATTAAATGACACAAGTTACCACTATGGCACATGTCATTTCTCATTTTAATTTATTTCACGATACAAAGTATCAGTAATGCATAGTAATACATGTAATACTTAGTACATGGTGCATAGTACAATACATAGTAAATAGTACAATAATAGTAGTACAGTAATACATCTTTTAATCTATCTAGTAGATTTAAAATACTATATATAAAGCACACCATATATAAATAGTATATATA
>JAODKE010000095.1:1417081-1442684 GCA_026779605.1 Mormyrus hasselquistii
TGCCATAGCTAAAGAATTTATATATGAAAACCGGTGTCTTAGATGTAGAACTTGAACGGGATGCTTGCATCTTTAACTTGCCTAAAAGAATATACTATCATATTGGCCTTTAAAATATGACTATAAATACTCCAGTTCCTTTCGTTTTCCTTCCTCATCTTTTTTGTTAATTCAAATTCTGATGAGTACTGTCGGTTCAAGAAAGCTTTATTTCTGAATCCTGTTCAAGAATCAATGTAAATTCCGATCTGATTTTGAATGCATCTAATTTTCGAATCCTTAGTAATAGTAATTAAAAAATCAAATAAATGTAACACAAATTTGTGTTTATTTGAAATATTTTTTTGTTTATTTACAATTGCACGATATGTAAACCGTCCTGACTTGGGTGATCGGTTAGGTGATGGACAGATAGTGTGTAGACTAATTTGTTAGTTATAATTGTTATCGTCTGTGGTTTTATCATAATATTTTTTCATCCGAGGATATGTCATCATGTCATCAATTGTTTTACTTGCTGGAGTATTAGCGGTAAAAACTGAAATCGGTATTGATGTATTGATTATATCATCTTTTTACTACAGAAACTTGCAAATAATGCACATACCACGTTGAATAACAGATAAAAAATATTAAATCTTAATCCACTACGAACAATAATTTAACACTGATATCCTTGTTTTCTTTAACCATAATTACAATAAATTAATTTCTTATTTCAGTTAATCAAAAAACAGGATTTTATGATAAAATAATAATGCTAATCTCTTGAAATGTGCAATCGTTATTTTTTGTTGACTTGATGATAGATTTATTTTTTAAAGCTGATGTCAGCAGCTTGTATAATGCGCGGTTCAAATTTGTTTAAATATAAACTATAGACCTTGAATGAATATATTTAATATTTCCCCTTTTGTTCTTCTGCTGTCTATTGCTCTTTTTAATACATGTTTTCAAAACCACTTTTTGGTTTTCGTTAACTTGAGGGACTCTACTTTTTCCCATTGTTTTCATGCCTGAGTGCAGTTACGCATTCAAACTGTCTAGATGGCGCCATTGCTTCATGAAAAGCATCGCCAACTTACCAACTTGACCCTGTGACGACAAAGTGGTCTTGAGCATCAAGGCCACTTTCAAACCCCTATTGGTCTGAAAGCCACGTGGTATGCTACGGTGAATCCGCAATCATTTCCCAAGGCTTTAGTATGTCCTCTCTCCACCCCGCAACGTCGAAAAAATGTCAGACTCCTACTGTCGTAATCTTCTCGAAAATAAACCGAAGTTCTGGCTTCCGAATTAATATTATATAAATAACTAACATGACATGTCCCAACAGCGTGGCCCCGGGTTCTCTCATGGATTCCTTGGTAGGAGGATCTTCCGCTTACAGAGATGAGGGCTACTGCAACAGTCCTGTAATGTATATGCAATCGGATGCTGAGTATGGCTGTCCTATGACGAGAAATTACGGACTTTTAGGTTCATCTGTCTCCAAACGAATCGAGGCTTCTCCGAATGGATTGTCTCGCAGCGTCTATCATCAGCAGCATTATTTATCTCAGCTGGACACTTGGGGAGAAGACCCCAAAACTTCTCCTGTAGTACAAGAATCTGTTACCGTACCCCTGTCATCTTGTTCTTTCTCCACGGACAATGTCAAAGAGAAGACTGTGTGCCGGGTGTTCCGCGATGATTTAAACAAACAGAGTACTGAACCGATTACCTACACTCGACTGTCCAACAGTACTTTGTCTGATTGCGCTCCGGTATCTGTGCCGACCTTCTTCACTCTGAACCATCAGAACTCAGGTGTAACGCAACATGTAGAGAACAGGATCGTGCCAAGTTTTGCTTCGGTGACCAACGTGATACCTCCCGGTGACAAATCCCTTCAGCAACCCTTCACCGATTCTGGCAAAGGCGAGCAAAGTCTTCTCGACTCCGAAATAAAACACGAAGATCACAGCTCGGAAACAGGGAAGTCGGAAAAAGAGGTGAAAGTATCCAAGATGGACAGTGGCACCGACAATTCAGACAACGATGTGAGAGGTAACCATCTCTCGCGCTCTGTCTCTCTCTCCCTCTCTCCCTTTCACACACACAAACACACACGCATACACGCCCACACACTATACGCGCATAGAGATATAAAACTTTGTAAAAGCTGGAATGCAGATTTTTTTTTAAAATTTTTTTTTAATTTAAATGTATGAAGAGATATAACGAAAGTTACAACGTTACTTTTTTGATGTTTTTCTATAGTAAATATTTAAGCAACATATTAGTAATAAAAATCAAGTACAGCCATTGAATACAAAACCCGTGAGATAAAAATAAAATTTCATTATGAATTGAATATTAATGTTGAATACATACGAATTAAAAACTTTTTATTATTTCAGTTTTATTAGTGCTCTATTTTACCGTTTCACAATATGCTTATTATTAATGCTAATACATTATTTTTTTCTTGATTTTATTATTGAGACATTGATAAGTATATTTAATTCTTATTTATTTAAATTTGAAAGTCTGATCACAGCGCGCGTGTGCAATGGATGTGAGTTTGTTTTAGCTAATTTCACACACACACACACACACACACACACACACACACACACACACACACCGCTTAATGTAATATAATGTAAAGTATAAGATTTGAAATTGGCCTGTTATTTTGACGGTTGAATTAGTGACGTATTTTCAATTGTAAATGCCTTGACAATAAAGTACTGAAACTAATACCCCTGCTGCTCCCATCTCCTCAGGTAGTTTTAAATACATATGAGCTTCCTATAAGTCTCTATGTAAATTTGAAATATTTGTTATTCTTAACAATGTCAGTGATATTGGTATTGATGGTGCTGGCATAAGACGGAAATTAAGTCATAGGGAGATGCATGTTTCCTATCTGTATTTGTCAAAATGATATGCTATATTATTAATTTCTTACGGTTAAATTGTTGCTTACTTTACAAACATTTCTACTTTCCAAAAACAAAACTCGTTATAAGAGTCACATTACCTCTCTGGTAACCCGGTAATGAAACAGGATGAAAGAATGGCAAAGACCTTACTTTTAATCTGATATTTCAATTTTAGCACATTATAATCAATGTTTTTGCTGTTTTTCTTAATTTAAGAGCTAAATAATTTGTGAAAGATTTTCCTATTACATAAGTTTTCAATCAGACCATCTCTACCCAAATAAGATAATCAGTGGGGCAATTCTGATTTTGGCGGGAATCGACAAGCAAGACTTTTTTGACCTTGGTACCGTGTAATTTAGGAAAGTTAAAGTCCGACAGAAATTTGTGGAAACAAACTTGTTTCTTTGATCTCAATAACAGCATAAATTGAACTTAATAGTAATTACAAAATTATAAACGAGTTAAAATAATTGTACTATATGGACGACAAATATTTCAAGGATGATTAATAACGAACATATTGCTAAAAAATAAAATACATTTAAATAGTTATAACTGACACATTTTTTAAAAAAAATGTGAAATGCACCGAAAATACTATTTAACATAAATTTTACTATAAAAACATTTACATCAAAGTTAAATTCTTTTTCTCAGTTTTCACCTTTTAGATTTTGACAATTTGGTCAATTTGTTCGTTAAAAAATCCAGTTTTGGAGTAAGTGATGCTATACTACTTAGGAATCAATAAGGTACTAACTACACTGACTGTATTTAGTCATAGCAACACTTATTTGATTCATTCATTTTGATTATTCTGCAGAGATCACAAATGTGGAAAAGGCGGCAGGAAATTGGCTGACAGCGAAAAGTGGACGAAAGAAGAGGTGTCCGTATACAAAACACCAGACGCTTGAGCTGGAAAAGGAGTTCTTATTTAACATGTATCTGACTCGCGAGCGCCGACTGGAGATCAGCAACAACATCAACCTTTCTGACAGACAGGTCAAAATCTGGTTCCAGAACCGCAGAATGAAACTTAAGAAAATGAATAGAGAGAGTCGCGTGCGTGAACTCACGTCGGACTATGAGTACACCTAAATCTGTATATTAATGCTTTTGTCAACCCTCGTCACCACCATCACTTTCCAAATAATAAAGAAACACACGTAAACTCGGGTGCGAGAATGCAGTAATTCATGACTTTTATTAGCAGTATCGAGAAGATGGATCAAAGCAATTAAACAATAAAAAACATAATTTTACTTTGCGGTCTGCGGTTCAAAATAGAGTCTTATTCTTCAAAAACTATAGTTCACGTATATTCTGTGCAGTGCGCACGCTTAGATGTTATAGCGTTAATAACTGTCTGTGCTTTTTGTTCAAACCGTGATGTACTTCTATTGTCGTTTTCATTCAGTATATTTCATGATATACAGTACTACTTGTCTTGTTAAAATTAATCTGTTTTTGCTGGTTAAATGATTACTGTATTATTTGTTTATTTTGTATACGGTTAATGTATTGCCTGACAATATAACTTGCATGTTCTTCCTATGTTTACCTCTCCGTCTATACTGGACGAAATATACACCCCGTTTGATAAATAAAACGGGTTTTGGAAAAGTTCCTTTCTTAGGCTGTCCTTTCCCTGTTTGTCGTTTATGACTTTTCCTGAGAAGGGGAGAGAAGAGGGGAGTGGGATATTTGCAGTTATAATAGAAGTGGAGGACTATAACGTTGATTTAAATATTAGCCAGGTGACCACAATAAGTCAGGCTCATAAAATAGTAATGTCAAGACGATCCTTATACAGAGCTCGAGGTGGATTTTATGATCTGCAAATATAATGTGCTGCTGCAGTAAGATGCTCTTAAAGGTGAGGAGGCGGGCTGATCCGCAGATTTCTGCTTGCGATGTGCTAGATTCACGGGTTGCTACAGTGGTTATTCTGGGATCAAACCGTGGGGATTGTATTCAGAATAGAGGAACGCAATCACGACAACAAATAAAATCCATGGAATCAATAGGAATCATTAATAAATAAATATATAAAGCACGAACATCGCGCATCCGGAAAAAGGTAGGGAAAATTTGCTTTTACTTTGCTTTTACGGGCTTTGCTTTGTTTTTCTGTTAAGTAATTGGAGAGAATTGCTGATGTGCACGTTGTTCATGGTCTTAGGCGTTTCTTGACTAGCCTTGGGGTCTGCTTCTACTGAGATTCAGTGGATATGCCAGTTAGCGCATTTGCAAGATATTGTTTGTAAGGCATTCAAATATAACAGGAAACCAAACGATTGGTGTCTGCGGGGTAATTTTTGTAATGAATAATTTTCTGCTCCTCTGCATTAACGTATTACTAGTTGTTGCATTTCAGCATAAATAACATGTGTGGCACACTTGAATATAGGTGTGTGATTTATATATTGACAACTTATTGCATACGTATTATTATGAGTTATCTATCATTTTGAGTGACAGCCCCGCTTGTTCGTACTTTTCTGCTGTTTTGCTTCATTTCGACATCCGATAGCATGTGTTTTATCCAAGCGAATGTAGGAAATGGTTACATTTGCTTGGGAGTCTTAAAGAAACAACAAGAATTGCACAAGAATGTGAAGACCTCCCAAAGAGTTCTCTTGTTTTTTAAGGCTGCATATTTTTGCGAAATTAGCTTTACCTCCGCTTGACGCTCTTCAAGATAAACCGTTGTGAGATGGATGGATTTTCTTGTGTTAAATGCCAGCAGACTTTGTGAATGTTCGCGTGTTTCTCGTCGGATCGCCAGCCCCGTCCAGCTGCTGCGTGGTTTAGGTAGTTTCATGTTGTTGGGGTTGGCTTCCTGGCTCATCAACAAGAAACTGCCTTGATTACGTCAGTTTCTGTTCATCAAGGGCGTCCATTTCCGTTATATTATACAATCAATTTTGAACTCTTTGCAAATGGCATTGTAAATGAACTATACGGCTATATCCACGGCTATTCCTACGTTTATTGGTTCCTTTGAGAGGCGCTCACTAAAAGTCTTACAGCTCTGCAAGAAAGAATGGGTTGTAAACATCACGGGGTAACCTTCAGTCGCTTTTTACTGCTCAACTTACTTTGCGATTTAGGCTGACCGGCAAGATCATAAGCCGGAGGTGTTTTAGGGCGTCTGTATCCGCGTAAAAGCTACTCTGAGTGTGGGCCTTCAAGTCAGCCACGTTGGGCGGAAAGAGAAATGGCACCGATATAGTTGTAGTATATTCGGAACTCTCTTGATGGTGTTGTGGTATTGTTTGTGTGAAAACTGTCATATTGAAACGGTATATTCATGGCTACTATGTATTTCCCCAACTAAGATTGGTCTGTTGGTATGATATTTCAATGTTAGTCTCTCGACAAAGTTAAATCGAAAACCCTTCCGCGGTAATCTCAACAAGACGTGTTAGTGTGTGATTCTTGTTTGATGTTTACCACTGTTCTCTGAAAATTAATGAGCATGATTTTGTCGTTTGGTCGTAGTCGAATATTCTATTGTTACTTTAACTAGATTTGTTCCTGCAGGACTGTAACGGTTCTAGCGAAATGATGTAATTTTGCTTTGTCAGATAGACAACAACGTTATTAGGCCTGAAACATGAAAGGAATTTATTTATTTGAAATATTACAAATAGGCATCCCAGATAGCGCACGTATGTAGAAACGACACTGATTCCATATCAGACAAAAAGGCTGAAACAACGTTGATCTTCAGTCTCTCACTTTATATCAACATTAAATCAAGGTTTTGCCACAATCAACTTTTCAGTATTGAAAATCTGACCAAAAATCAATTCAGTTTCATCGTTGATAATTTAACACTGACCATGATTCAACGCATTTAACTATAATTCAACGTTGAAACAATGACATGATGCTATCTGGGATATTTGTGTTGCAAACTTATGACGGTTATTGATGTAATAGTTTTACAGTTAAATGTGGAATTATGCTGAGGACCTTTAAATAACAGTATTGTTAGAAAATGGATCAGCAAGTTATGAATCAATGACAGACTAAGCTATTATGGTTAAATAATTTTCTGTGATTAGCAATAGAGGATGAGCGGTTACAACTCAATTGTTTGTCTGTGTGACTTAAAAGGTGTAAAGTCTAGTTTCCCAGCCATTTGAATGTAAGAATATGTCATTTTACTTTTAAAAACCATGGTCAAAATTCAGCTGAACAGTGTTTGTGTATAAGTGAAAATACAGATAAAATACCGAACGGATAACTGCATAAATGCTAGCACGGCTTTAACTACATGGAAGCGAAAAGAGGTAGCGCAATTGTCAAAATGATTGATAATATCTAAAATATAAGAAATTGTAATACAGTGTAATGCAGTGTACGTTGCTTTTGGAAAAGTAAGCTTCTAAAACAAAACCTTACACACCTCTGTGCCATCAAGTAAGCATTGGTTGAATTTCATATAAGTATCGAATGTGAACGAAAAAATCCAACACTGAATATGAAAAGAATACAATCCAGCGTCTTTTTGTTGGTATTTTTTATTTCTTAAATTAATAAATTTTCTTGTGAACATGAGTTGCGAGAATACAGTTCAACTTCTTGTTTCAGATTTTCGTTCAGTGCGACTTGAAGCTTTTTCATTCTCATACAAAGGCCCAATGTCTGATTATAGTTTCAGTCTCTGTGATCGTGAAGGTGAACTGCTCAATTTGTTGTGAATCGCTGAATACAAGCTCAAACTATTGTTACCTGGTCAGTGCAGTGATTCTCCGCTGATCGAGGTCTTGTTTAATTCCTTATTTAATGGTGACTGCTGGTGAACCGTCAATTTCCAAGTCCTCCACGTGATTTGTGGTAAACAGCAAGCCTCCTCGAAGGACAAACACTACGCCATGTCACAGTCCAAAGACCGGAGAATACGCAATGCATTCCATACTTTTTGATCACCACGTGCAGTGCTAAAAATATATGCAAGAAAATGGAATCAGAGGTTATAACTGTCACCCATCCATTTAAATAAACTCTTATCCAATTGATCAGAAACCTACACCGAAAACTTGGATGGGATACATTTGGGGGTAAAATATGAATTCTGACACTTGGAGAAAACTTACAGTCACCAATTCAGCGGCGGGGGGTTGGGGGGAGGACGTTATTCAATTCAGTTTATCATTAAACTATGAGTACACAGTGAAATGTGTAATATTTATATTCATTTTTCAACTACAGAAATACTTTTGTTACTATGACAGGTTGTATAAGTTCAAATACCAATTGACGGCTCTGATTATGGCTCATCTATCTAACATTCTGTTAGTAATAAAAGGTGTGGACACACTAAATACATCTGCAGAAGTAATATTGTTTAACGTGTCACATCATGAATTTAATATCATGGTTTTTAAATTGCTTACCGCACGTCACCTTACCACAGGTGCTTTACAATCAATAGGTTATAAATACTCCATTCAACAATAAATTATGTTCATGAAACCAAGTAAAAATGCAGAAAAACAACAGTAAAACATGCAAAATGCAATTTCCGAAATGAATACGTATTTGACAACCTGCCTCTCCTGTTGGCACAAGAAATGCATTTGCATTTTTTTTTCAAACAAAAACGGCATATATGTGTATGTAAGTGTGTGTGTGTGTGTGTGCGCGCGCGCGTGCGTGCGCGTTTGCGTGGACATAAATTATGCGCTATGATCTTTATTTGCCAGATTGCAGTCGTTATTTTTCGTTTTTTCGTAAGCGCACACTATACATTTTTGCGACGACTATTGCACTGCTAGAAAATGAAAGAATTCAAAACCACATCTATTACCCTCTTGTAGCTTACACCCACATGTAAATACAAACGTTTGAACGTATAAATTTGCTTATAAAGTACCGACATCAAAATAATAAAACAAATGTAAGCACACATTATGTCGGACGTAAGGGTAATTTGGCGAACTATGTGTTATGCTGAACACAAGAAAATCACAGGTAAACAAAAAAAAATATCACGAAGAAACAACTGACGTCATGTCTTATCTCCCATATACAGGAAACTTTCACTCTGTGAGGCACGTAATATAAATTTCCAATAGCCAATAGCTCGAATGCCTTTTTTTGCAAAGAAAAAGTATATGTACTCGTTAATTTGTGCAGTATGTTCGCATTATAATAGTTAAGTGGTTTACGTTACGTTGTTATTGTTTGTGTTCGGCATTGTACAAACTATTTTAATTTTCGAAGCATATCTATATTCTACTGAATAACCGTGTGGTGTCTTGGGTATTTTAGTCAAAATGGTCAACTGCCCAACTGAGAGTTTCCTTTCTGTCAACGTCAATACCATGCATATACACGACTTGCTTACAAATGAAATTTGTCAACACATTGGGTTATTTTACTCCATACTCCATTCTATGATATATTAACCTTTTTAGTTGAGAATGGACTTGAAGGGCGGCAGTGAATGCCTCCAGAACACGCTATGGCACACGAAGGACAAATATTAAAAGGTTTTAACAAAAAGCATATTATTGCTGCATTGCTCTTGATTTGTCTACATCAGTATTCTGTACATATTTAGTTACAATATCTCATTTATTTTAAACAAAAGTATGATATTACGTTTACTTAAAATGCCGTCCAGAGTGAAAGGCTTTATAGTCTATTTGACTAATGTGCTGAACGACGCAGCTACAATGAAAATCGATACACGTCACCTTCTTTTCGGGCCTAAGAACAAGCCGGACAAATTCCATCCGAATCTAAATGTTGCTGAATCAGGATGTTTTGATTTTTGTTTATTATACTTCATTATCTTAATTGCGTCACAACAGAAAATTAGATTTGCTGTGGGAGTTGGTATTTCAGGCAAAATCGGAAAGACGAATAAACCAAGAACTTATTTATTTTCAATACGAGTAAATACATGCGTAACATATCAGAATGTGTCCTCTAATATGTCTATTACTACTATAATGCAGTCGCGAGCTTTAAAAGTAGGCCTTGCGTAGACCTAGATTTAACAGAACAGCATTTCGCCCAAAAAGAACATTAGAAATTCATTCATTACTAGCAGCAAGACACCTGCAATGTAAACAATCATAAGCCACGCATAGCCACACCAATTTAACTTTGACTGCAACATTTGCATTTATCTGTTACTTGCATTTGTCCCGCTTCACTCCACATTAATATATCACAAAAAATATTAGAGGTCTTTCATTACATACTTCTAAAACAATAATATTACAATTTTCTGATTTACCACCGACTTAAGTCAAAACTAAAATCAATTCCAGTAATGAATAAAATGCAAATTCTAAAATTCCAGTCTTATCTATAATTTTCCATATATTTTCGTTTCTTTGTTTTTCCCAATACAGTGGATTGCAATTCGTATATGATATGAATAACTCGGACTTAGTTTTTATTAACGACACGTTTATGAACAATCAAATGACCCTCGTAAAAAATTTATTGATGGACATAAAAACACAAGCGGCCTGTCGCAGAATATAGTGGTTTTGGATGGGAATATTTGCAATCCTCTGTCCCACCTCCCCCAAATTCGGTTCAACCTTTCTTTTTTAAAATATATAAGGAATCTTAAGCTAAATTCAGGATGGAATAATTGCCTTTCTTCGTACCGATGCGCTTGGGTCAAGCGTAAGCGAAAAACCGCATAAATCTGACGTCAGCAAACCTTTTCTTAAATGTCCGAAATTACGTGTAATACAGTTATCAAAGTAAATATAAGAAGTTCAACAGAGCATAAAAGAGTTCGGTCGACAGAGATTAATCACATCAACAAATAGTGCCACTTGTAAACGTACCTCCTGCTTCAGTACGGAAGTGAAATCCCGGGTTTTTATGTTTATTGTGAACACGGTATAGATACATATCTGCACTGAAGCATTAAGTTATTTCCTGTAAAAATGAAAGTCATGAAATAAATCCCACATGAAGCCCTGTAGTGCATCACCTTCGCCGAGAGAATCGCGCATTGATCCAGTGTACAATTTTTGGGGTAAATATAATCACGTGTTTCACAGGCAGCCAATGGGCGCAAAAGAAGCCCATGGAAATAATTACCTGGCGTGATTGTTCTATGGGCAGATAAAAAGTACACCTACAGTCCATATAATAATCGAATGCATGTAAAACAGAGAACGGGCTTTATCATGTCGACCACGGGTCCAATAAGCAATTATTACGTGGATTCCTTGATAAACCATGAAAGCGAGGATGTGCTGGCGACTCGGTTCTCCACTCCTGAATTGCTACCCTCCGGCTCCCGTGCTGCGCCCTTAGTACCAGAATGTACCGACTTTCCTTCCTGCAGCTTCGCTCCAAAATCTCCAGTCTTTACTACGTCTTGGGGCCCAGTTCATTCTCAAACCTCAGTGGTTTACCATCCGTACACTCACCAGGCTCACTTGGGGACGGACTCCAGGTACGTGCGCTCTTGGTTGGAGCCTATTTCAGCGCCTGTATCCTTCCCCGGCTATCCGGCAAACAACAGACCCTATGGGTTGAAACCTGACGCCATCCCAGAACGAAGAGCCGGGGACTGCCTGGCTTCCAGCGGACGCAGTTTTTCGGAGTATCCTTACGGTCGCTCTGCCGATACGCGAGATAAGACGCAGCATAACGTTCTGTCTCCGGTGTCGGATATTTTGGCTTCTGGAAAGCATAAAGACGACAAGCCCGACTTAGATCCAAGTAAGTGGAAGTGATTTCTTTTCATAATATATTTCCTTATGTTCTAGGACAGGATCTGTTGGCGTGGCGTTGTTTTCTTTCTTCGCTCTATTAAAATTGCCTCCCTTTTTCGCCTCATCGTTTCGGACTTAAATGCTATAGGAGGTTCATGGTACGAAACAGGACAATCCCCAATAGTATAGGGTTGTAAAAAGGGAAAGAGGTTGTAAAAGAAGAAACGGAAAACTTTAAAAGCAAGCCTTTAAGTGGTGTAGTATAACTTAAGTCCAATTCATTTCTTATCTAGGGCAATTATAAAATGGTCTACTATTGCAGTCATTATAACTTGATTCAGCTATTTATTCTGAGCAATGTCAACATACGTGCTGTATTGTGCAATGTAAAGAAGGGGCGTAGTAGCTTTGCAATACAATTATAACATATTTATTATTATTATTATTATTATTATTATTACAGCTACTACAACAACTACCACAATTTTGTGTTCGTGGAAGTATTAATTGTTGTTGGTTTTATTGCATTACGTTACCACGTACAGAATACTTAAATAAAATATCGTTAACACACACACACACCTTGTATTCCAGTATCAGTTAATTTTAAATCTGCAGGAGAATGTGCTATTACTAAAGAAGGATACTAGTCAGCTGAAAAATGTTGAAGTGAGTGTATTTTTAACGTGCGTCTGAAGTTAGCAAAATTCTTTTCGCGTGTCATTTTAAAATGACGTGCTTATCAGCAACTATACTCATAATAGAATGGTTTATGCAAAAATCTCTGTGAAGTGTTATATTTAACTAATATTACGTCACCAATGAAGACACTACATATCCTAGATATACATATGTGTCTAATTGTACTATTTGTATTACACAGTATCAAAACATAACTCAATGAGTCAAATAGAGAAAGGGAAATCTCTAAAATACATTGAGGCATGGGTGATGTAGACCTGTAAAGGCTTGAAACTGGGGGCGTTTAAATTCGTTTATGGGCCTATAAAGCAAATGGGAGCACTCACTATTTTACGACTGGATCCGTTTTTAAAAGCGCAGTAAGGAGGAAACGCAAAACGGAGTTTTTTTCATTTGTATGAAAACAGACTACTTAAGCATATTTTACAAATATTCAGATAAAAATAACATTACCATTAATTCAAATGGATGTAATGCAATGGGACCTTAAATGTAATCCCTTGGAGATTTAATGCTATATAGATTAAAATGCATTAAAATGTCCATTTCTGATAAAATGTTGTCGTTATTTTAATTTTAGCAATGCTTGCTTTGTCGAATTACAGATAATCCTGTGGCGAATTGGATCCATGCACGTTCCACTAGGAAGAAACGTTGTCCTTACACGAAATACCAAACTCTCGAACTTGAAAAGGAGTTTCTTTTCAATATGTACCTTACCAGGGACCGACGGTACGAAGTGGCGCGAGTCCTAAATCTAACGGAGCGTCAAGTTAAAATCTGGTTCCAGAATCGACGAATGAAGATGAAGAAACTGAATAAAGAAAAGACTGATAGTAATGAACAATAATGGGAAACGGTCGACGTAAAAAGGACAAAGAGAAACTCTCGCAAAATACTTATACCGTTTTACCATATTGTCCTTTCACATTTCCATTTAAATGTTTGATTTCCATTGTAACTGTATTACAGTCTGACGCATTTTTTATGTAAACAACTCCCGATGTGCTATTTCTGTTTTAATTTTTAACAATGTATGAGTGTCTGTGTGTGTTTGTATTCTTGTGTATTTGTCTAGAAAGAAAACTAAAAGTTCACGTTCCTTATTCAGATACAACCAGAGAAAATGACTTGAAATTATACATATATTTTTCTGTTGGTTCGTAATTTATGAATGCTTGCGTGTATTTGTCGTTATGGATGTTTACTTTTAGATTAATATACGTGTTAAAGGCTTTCTATGGTGAGTTGAATAATATGACAACAAAACAGGGATATTTGTCTATAAGGCTACGTGTAAATAAATTTAATGCACCACGGTGAATTTTTGTGCTTCATTCAATTGTTTTGATTCATACTCAGTAGAATTGTACACATGCTAGCAGAAGCATACCAGTACCAGTGTTGTTGTGTTCCAGAGGTGTGGGCCTTGCAAAACGATGATCTCTATGACAATCGTTGTCAGAAAACTAAATAATCGGGCGTTTTACAAAAAAGCAAATCCAGATTCAAAAAACTTTTTGTTCTCCGCGCCTTATCTAGGGAGTATATTCATTATTAAAAGCATCTGGCAAGCTAAATCATAGTTCTTCCTGTTTCGTTTCTTTAACGAGCCTTCCCCAGCAGTACTCAAAACCATAATTTATCATGTCCTTGAAATATAATGATTCTGGAATATATTTTCCTTATATAGCTGTAATTTTGGAGTATATCTGTGGACCTTTAAGTATTTATTTGGGCCCAGTTACAAATTACATATATACTCCTTTCAAGATCCAGAAAGTTTTTGCTTTTGTGTTATGAAAATAATAATTGAAATGTCGTTTGTCTTGAGGTCGCTGTTATAGGCCTATGTTTTTCGTGAACTCAAATTGCCGTATATTATTAAAACTGCCAAGTATCCTACAAGGAAATGGTTTTATGCCGTTAATTTCATTTAGCCAATGCTCTTAAGATCATCTGAACATAAAATATTTTTACCTATAGTTACGCCCAGAATAGAATTGTTACACTTACCTATACGTTTTGCCTATAGAACTTAAAGGTAATTGCAGTCAAGTAGGCGAAGTTCATATAAATAAAGACACAAGCCATCAACGCAAACCAATTAATGTTGGTTTCTACACAGGTTATTGTGCGGTTGTACTGTTTTAGCACTAAAATGATGTAATGGTACTCGAACAAAAATCCACGCATGCTAGTGTTTACACAGCATAAGCCTAGCGAAATGTCTTTAGATATTCCGAAACGTTGTTGAAATATTTGTTATTACAATTATTAATATTAATATTATTAAAAATGACACAATGCACTCTTCATTATAGTCGCTCTGGGTTCCGCTTCCAGTTGTTAACGTACGTGGAATAGCATTTATTTCATGGGAGCGTCAAGAAAGCGCCTTTTTGTGACAGAACACACAATACACGTCGGTTTCAGGGATTTTTAGAGCCCAATATACTATGACATTTCCGCTACTGAGGACAAAAATGCAGGTTTTACTGCCCTAGCAGAGCCTGCGCTGTTTGCTTCCCTTACATTCAAACAAAGCAAAACCCGGGTAACTGGCTAGACGTCTGGCCTAAATTATTTTATTGTTTTAATTTGAGACAATGGTGGGCCGTTTCAAAGGAAGCTTATTGCTCTTATTTTGTCTGAAAGATCCACTGCAAACACATTTTCCCATTATCCTTCTTCTTCAAAGTCAACGAATTCTCCCAGTCATTTTAGTTTCTTTCTTTATGATTTGCCATCGATTTTCTCCACCAGGTCTAAACGTACAAATTACGGGTCGGTGGTGCAATGATTTTGAAGCAGAAATATGCAGTGACATTTCCACAAATTACACGTATTATAAACATATTATTGATCTGCGTTTTGTTCTTGTTCTTCTTTGCGCAATAATATTAAGAGAGATGTCTGTGATTTCAAAAAAGCAGGTATAAGAAGAAATATCTACAAAATTGAAGTTTAGCCCGTCACTTCTGACAACATAATATTTTCCCAAATTTTTGTTACTGTGTATTTACTTACATAGAACAACAATCTTTATACTTTATTCATTTTAGAACGTGTTTTGCAGGTGGCCACATATGTCTTCGACCAATATTTGTAATTATCGTCGCTGATGTTTATTGGATGATGATTTGTTTTTAATCGCAATAATTTAAAATAGATATAAGTTAAATACAGTAGACTACGTGCTAAATCGAAGAACATTAATTACTGTTGGGATTAATTTTTACTATTCGGAAATTTATGCAGATAGTGGTACATTCAATGCATTTAATATTGATCATATTAACAATATGCCTATATTAATACTGGAAATTAAACAAATAACCTACATAAATGTATTTGGAAGCTACAATAAGATTACGTATTGATGTCAAAAATTGCACCCCTGAAAAATCAAACATGCCAATTACATTTTTAAATTAAACGTATTATTCTTCATTTAACCACATATAACCACAGACAGTTAGCTTTTCTTCACGAAATTCATTTTATTTATTTTATTTATTGGCCATTTCACATGACTTTCTTCACACATACAATCATATTGCTCAACTACGAACACTAGATGTCGCTGTTGAATCACGGGTGGTTTTGTTTCTTCCGTTCAAAACAGCTAAAATGTGAAAGTTTTACCATGTAATTAAAAAAAATGGCACGGAATAAGTTTCAGTTAGAATAGAACACAGTTGGACATTGATTTATATATTCGTGAAGTGATATACAATAGTACTACACAGGAATACATGTACAAATATACAGAGATGGTCGATACAGAAATATGTTTAATGTTATTTATTATTTTAGAGAAACACTGCCCAAATTAAACATTAAGCATCGATATTCACATTAAGGCTGTTATTTCTGAAATTACAAACATGTCTTCCCTTTAATGAGGAAGAGAAACATTGTTTCTAATCGGGGCAGCGAACCAACAAAAGGAAACTTTTTTTGGGGGGGGGGGGGGGGCAGGAATGCACACAGTAAAATAGAAATAATAAGAATATTAATGATAGAGAACAGTAGAGAAGCCACAATCGTACAACAATAATAGGAGATTCATTACACGTTACTGATATAAAAGCCATCACCGTCATAATATAGGTAAATCAAAAACGTATACAAAATTTACGTACAATTGCAGAATTAGTCACATTTATGTTAAAAGACGATAATTGCTAAATATAAAATAAATGCAACCTGCTATATGCATATAATCCTAATCGCCATTGTTAGCCATCGTCCATATTGGATTTAACACCTCAAATACGGTAATGGTGTAATGTAAAATTGTGCGTTATTAAAGTATCATTCATCTGTGAGCTCCTGATTATTGTTTTTTAAATATATTTTAATGTAACGAAATATAATCAGAAATCACACAGAACGAAAGAAACAAGTGTGACTTCTTGTGGCTTCACGGGGCGAAAACAACGCATTAATTTTATCCGGTGAATATAACGACAAATAATTCCAATATCTTCATTTAATCGATTTTTCATTATTTATTTCTTTTTAACAGATGTTGGATCACGTTCAGGCAAATACAGGCAGATACATTGTCAATGATTCTGAGCGTTCTCGTGTCGAGTTAGCCTCCACTCCATATTGTCATTGACTTTTAATAAGAAAGGAGCCCCGCAAACCATTTTCACATCAATAAAATACCATAATTACAGTTAGTGATCGTTTGATATTATGAAAACGATTGTAAGTATTAGTAGAATTGTAACAGAGGCTTAACTTCTGTCAATAAAATAAAATAATAATTGTATTACTGATATAATTGCTATTAATAATTTATTTTTTAAAATTCAGTTAAAACATAACGTGGTGTAATTATAGTGCAGTAAACAGTTCTACCCAAATCAAGTTAATGCCAAATCAAGTGAGATATCAAAATACATTCATTGCCAGGCTTTCATAACAATCGTTGTTCTTCACCACAGGTTTCCTCCGTAGGAACAGCTGAAAAGCCAGTAAGCATTGTTCGACATTGCTTCATAATGTTGTTCAAGGTAGAACGTCTGAAACTGCTCGTGGATGGGGGAAGGGGGGGCTTTAAAGGTTGGTGGAGACTGAAGAGGAGGGGGTCGATGGAGTGGGGGTGGGAAGAAAAAATCTCCTGTGCGTGTATCGTCCGACCTAGCCAGCTTTAGCCCAAGCACGCAGACACTGCACACGGCATGAGCAGGATTTGAAGCGGCAAATAGGGGAAAAAGAGGAAGGACAGAGGAAGGCACTCAGATACGAGAAAATTTCAGAGGGGGAAGAGAGAGAGCGGTGTGGGATTGTTCAAACAAATAGCGATTTTACCCCCTCCCTCATGTTCCGGTTGTTGTGTCTGAGTTTTATGAGACTTGGGATATAGTTTTTTTTATTACAAGAGCAAACGGTTTAAAAACAACATTTTATTGTGAATGCGAAAAAAAACATGAGCTCTTATTTTGTTAACCCTCTTTTCTCTAAATACAAAACCAGCGAAACATTGGAACCATCTTACTACGACTGTCGGTTCCCTCAGAGCGTCACCCGGAGCCATGCGCTGGTGTACGGACACGGAGGAGCAGCGCCGGGATTTCAACATCCGTCCCATCACGTCCAAGACTTTTTCCATCACGGCACTTCAGGAATCTCTAACCCGGGCTTCCAGCAAAACCCGTGCGCTTTGGCTTGCCACGGCGATGCCACTAAATTTTATGGATACGAAGCCCTTCCAAGACAATCACTTTATGGTACCCAGCAAGAGGCAAGCATAGCGCAATATCCAGACTGTAAATCGTCAAATGGCACGAACCCTGGAGAAGGACAAGGGCACTTAAATCAAACCCCGTCCCCAAGTCTCATGTTTCCCTGGATGAGACCTCACGGTCAGCAATCTTTGTATTCCAATACTCATGTGTGTCAGTTCTAAGGAGATTCCATGTTTTTGTGTGTGTGTGTATGTGTGTGTGTCTTTGAATGTGTTTCTGTGCCGTGAGGATTGACTGCTGGAACGTCAGTAGGCCTCTTTTAAGCAAAGATTTCATATTCATATACATCCGCTTCTTAACCGGCTATATGCAAACAAAGTCAGGTGTTCATAGTACTCACATTTATGCAAAGTTTTCGTCGATATCCAATTTACCCAGTTTTACATTCCGTTAATTGATGCTGCCAAGTATTACTTTCTAATGGAGAAATAATGACGGTCATACTAAAGCTTTGGATGTCGGCTAATAAAGTCCAGTGTGTTAAAATGGCAAATCACAGAAATCCATCAAAAGAGAAAGAAAAACAACCGCAAAAGCTCAGGATGAAATTATGAGTAGAATGATAAATACCCTTTGTCTTTGAACTCTTTCGTATTCCACATCAGAACGTAGCCCACGCACCTGTTCACACACAACGTGAACAATTGACAGTAATAACCGTTTAATTCCCTCTTATCAAAAATACTTTGGCCTTTGGTTTTGTTTGGGTACGTTACACGAACACTCAACATAACTAGGACTGAATAAGTGTGTCCGAAATGCTTGTAAATAAACGAAAAATAAATAAATAAGCATACAAGGTGAGCACATTTTGTTGCTGAGAAAATATGCACACATTAAACATGTAATACATTTTTAGTGTGGTTTATTTTGAAGTATTTTATACATTTTACACATGTATATATAAAACACGTACATATACCACATTTTTAATTGCATAAAAATGCTCAGTTGAATGACTAGTAAGGCTGGCATCTTGCACACTAATACAGCATTAGTGAATAAATGTCCAAATGTAGAATACAGTAAAAGCCTTACAATTTACTAAAATTAGGTGGTAGACAACATGTCTGTTTGTACGCGCAGAATTGTATCATTATATCGCATTACAATATGCTACACATTTAAAATATAAATAAAAATTACTTAAAACTTCTGAGTAGTATAATATATTCCCTTAATATGCAAAGTGTCACACGGTGGATCCAGTATGATATGAGGTTACATGTTTTGTTGATGTTATACGTGTTACATTTGGTATAATCCCGACTGGTACCTCGCATTCTCAATATAGATTATTTGTTGCGGATTACTTGTTTCGTTTTATAGCTCCGGGACGGCGCAGTGGACGGCAGACTTACAGTCGTTATCAAACACTGGAATTGGAGAAGGAGTTTCTGTTCAATCCCTACCTTACACGTAAGAGACGCATTGAAGTGTCTCATGCACTTGGCCTGTCGGAGCGGCAGGTGAAGATTTGGTTCCAGAACCGTCGTATGAAGTGGAAAAAGGAAAATAACAAAGACAAATTCCCGGGACAGAGAGGGGAGGCTGAGACCGACGCCGACGAGGAATGTAACGAGGATGGCGAGGGGGGAGAAGATGAAAAAAAGGAAACGGAAGAGAAAGATGAGACTAAAAAGTGATTTTATTGCCTTTCTTTATGGTTATATGGCATGAAGGCCATACAGAGAGTGTGTGGGAGAGAGAGAGAGAGCCAGAGAGCGCATAAACTTTATTGCCACAGTTTAATTGAGTCAACAAGTGAGAAAAATCCCAGAGTCGTAACTGTCAAACCATTTCCCTTCGCCACGCGCTCTCATGATAGAACGAAAAATCGTCTGAAGTACATTTATCTTTATCTACAAGAAGCATCCAGTATTTGAGAAATAATGACAGTTGTTTACGAAAAGTCTCCAGTCTAGTTCCCAATCAGGACGATGTGAATTGGTTTATGTAATTTTTCGGAGTTCATTAAAGTCAGGACAACCATTTAATAAAAATAAAAAATGAAGAAGCAATTTGAATCAAAGGGAGAACCACAAAACACAACATCGGTTTAATTACGGTTTCAGTACAAATAGAGCCATTGCTATTATAAAAAACAAAAATATAAAAATCACTTTATGAGACGTCACAATAATGACGAAATCACAGCGTTCACTGTCCCTTTTAATTTTAAAGATTCTGGTCCAATTCGAAATATGCAGGCCTATCTTATTATCTTGCAAACCTTGCATACAGATTCTGTTCACTGCTGCATTTTGCAGATGCTCCGGGACGTAATAAGTGGACTACTTCTAGTTCAGAGCACTTTTTACTCTAAATTTAAGTGGCTGCCTGTACAACAACCATACATATTCAAAACAACAATTCAGCAGCTCGGACATGCACGTGGTTTTAGCCATGTCACATTTACAGAATTACTGTTGACTATCATTTGAAAGTTAAGACAGTTTTACATCGCTGATGCTCTTAATTTCATTGTTGGATTTCAGCAGACTCCGTCGATTTATGACCCCTGCGTACGGATTTAATGCCCTAGCCATGGAAACATACTTTCCACAATGAAAGTTGTACTGTTGAAGTGACTGTAAATTAACTTTCTGTGTTTTATTAAAATATGCTGTGTAACTTATAAAATGTAATACTACCTATGATTAGTTTTTATTTGTATTTTATGTTTTGTTTCATTTTAAATGTTTTGTAGCCCTAAAGCTTTGCGTTAGCTTGATGGACAGACACTGCTATGCAGCTGAATTCATATAATATATATAAAATTTCTCCCAACAACTTAAACTGCCTACACAATGTTAAAATGCACATTTTGTTTTTCTATTACTCTTAACTAGAATTTCAATTGTTATTATATTGTATTGATGTTATAGAGTAGGTTTTTATTGCACTGAATATAATCTCCACGTATGTCTATTCGTATCTTACCGTTAGCAATATGCTCGTTTTCTTATGTTTTAATTAAAAAGTTCTGAATGTTCTGAGTGACTAAAAATGAAATAAATAAAACACGAATCATCAGATGAATATGGTCTTCTGTGCCCCGATCGATTATCAGTCGTGTGGTTTAAAGTGCAACTTGGTTAAATGTTAACATGGCTTTACCATCAAGTCGGAGAATCCTCAGCGGCAAGGCTTAACTGTTCGTTAAATTGCATAAACTATTATAACATCATTGCATAAACGAGTAGGTAAACGAAATAGAAGGAAAGTTAAAAAACAAAACTGGAGACTAGGGGGCGGGCAAGGCATGGCTTGCCACAACTTGTAAAGCCGTCCTGGGTTAACTTCTGTTTTATTCTCTGACCTTTCGATAAAACTTAACGATGCAGTTTGGCGTACATATATGCTATAAAGTGTTTAAAAGGTAAAGTTCCTTCATTTTACAACAGTTTCAGATACCTGAAAATGATTTCATTTGAAATATGCGAACCATAAGTGTGATGTTTCACAGAGAAGAGCTCAGCTAGTGTGGCTCAAAACTATACCAGTTTCCGCGACAGGTAAAATTTTACAGATTAAGCTTTAAGAATTAATTTTTATAATTCAATAATTATTAAAGCTATTTTCTGAGATCGTGAGGCATTTATAGAATTTAATTGTCGTTACAGGACAGGATAGACTGATCCTACCTAAAATGATTTGCATGCGTAATATAAATTAACAGCAAGTAAAATGTAAAACGTAAACAAATTACACTTTTCCACATTTGACCACACTTTGTTTAAAATCATGTTGTAATTTCGTTTTTAGAATTATTTCTAGGATTAGGAATACAATACACAAATTAAAACTCGATGCAAACGACAGTTATTGAAACGAATGATGTGAAATTTTATCCATACACACTCATATTATGAAAGCGGATAAAATATTTTGCAGTATTTTAATTTTGAATTACCTTCACAAAACAATTTACCAACGTACATACAGATAATAAATTCCTTAATAAGGACACAGCGCATTAATTGATGCTATTAATATTCCTGTTGTCTTTGGATCAAATTGTTTGTTAAGACTCTTGTTTTTTCTTGAAGCGAGTCAAAATGAGTAACTAATATAGTTTAAAATTAATATTTCAGGTAAATAGTCTATCCCTAAACAAAGCCCAAACGATGGGTATGCTTGAAACAGAATAGTACTATATTTTGCTTTTACTACGATTTGCTACGATTTGCTAAAACACAAGTAAAAAAACTAAAAAATATATAGACTTTTTTTTAATCGGGCCAGTTTATGACGCCTGGGTGTTTCCTTCTTGTGAGCTTTCTTTTCCTTTCGCTCTTTCATTCGTACTAAAAATCTGAACCAGAAACTGGCCATGAACACCTTAATAGTTGATATTATGGCTATTGCGCACTTATTGAATATATAGCACATACTTCAAACTAAATACACAGACTACATGATACATTTATTGTTTTCAGTCGTTTTAAAATCCTGTAACTTAATTTGAATAACCTAAATATTCAATTAAAAAGAAGTTGTGCGTGTGAATTAATATTCATATGCCTTTTGGGGATTTGGGGATGTTAATATTAAGTTTGCAAAGGAAACAAAATTATGTTATTCCACAAAAAGATTACACGGCGGGAAAGAAGAGCATTGATAAACGCTATTTTCATGATTCAGAAGTTTAAACAGTAAATAAAAGTAAAAGTTGTACTGTTAACTGACATTAAGGAAGATAGGCTCTCAGGAATAGCCGAGGATTAAACGACGCTACATGTGAACATGTCCTCCGCCCCCATGTTCGCGTGGTTGCGCGTGCGCGCGTTGGCAATGCGTCCAGGTTGATTCAGTTAGTTGTCAACGCGCTGGAATCAAATCAAATGCGCTGGAAATCTATACACTTCCTCACATTTTAAATAATGTAAAACTGAACCCATCGAAATTTACCATCATTTAAAGACTAAACACACAGCAGCAGATTTTGCAAAAAATTATCTGCAATTCATCTTGTTTTTTGCCTTTTTGTGCTATTGGCACAACTTTGACTTAGGCATTAAGTTACACTGAACTTCAAACCAATGTTTTAATAATGACAAAAGCCGCGACACATACAAGACTTTTTTACCGCTGTTTAAAAACATGTAATGGTGTTGCAACATTTATTTGAAGGTCTGTGTTTAAGTAATTTAACAGATATTTACTGCAGTGGTCCTTATTTTCCTGTTTTTATAATTACAGTTTAAAGCATATGTAAGAGGAGTTCATGATTCCATATGAAGATTATGCACATAATGTGTGAGAAATACCAAGAAACAGCTCTGTCAATAAAAAAGGTTGGGGTGGGGGCCGGGGGGACATGCGCAACGCATTCTTGGTTGTTTGGGGAGAAATTTACAGCTAAGTAATAAAACTTTACGATTGAATCGTTGCTCGGATTGGCTAGAGCTAGTCACATGACTCAGTCTTCATGAACCTGAACTTTGTACTGTAGTCTTTCTTCGGATCACACGTTCTCTACACCACTGCAGACTTAATGGTAGCGTAGAAAAGAGTCCAGTCACTTTTAATTTTCCATTGGTGTTATGTGTTATTTAGTCTTACTGGATGTTAGGGGAAAACGTTATTTTCTAAGCCCCTCACGCTACTACCATTACGCTGTGCTCCGGTGACTGTATCGTCTCCTCTTCTTTCTCTCCTGTCTCTCAGCCTTTAGCTGGCAAAACTGTATTTTTTTCTCTCAGTTGGATTCTAATAGAACACGAGGATTCAGGTTACAAATATCATACTGTCGTGTGCGATTTCGAGCCTTTCGTGACTCCATTCAAAACAAGGAGTGCTTTTCTTTGCATTGCGTTTCTGCGTCTTTACTCGCCGTCACTACTGCTCGCCATAACGTTGGAGCACCATACATGCGTCACAGTAACAGCGAAGAAGACGCGGGTAAGTGGGGGATCCCCCGCTGCTTATTGGTTTAAATGTTCATCTAATAGTCCATATGAATAGCAGGTAGGGATATGATGCAACAAATGCTCTTTTTTCGGCCACAAAGGAATTGTGGTCATAGCTTTAATGCATATTACGAGTGAAAGCTTGGTAAAGTGAACCCTGCTCTCATCTGGATTTTAATACGAATGGGGTGTAATCTTATTGCAGGAGTTTATGCCTTTTCGGTTGTCTTCGTATCATTATTAGTACTGGTTCGTTGTCTGTACGTAGGGCGATTCCACCTACGTGTAATACATTGTTTTAACAATGCGCAAAATCTAAAAGACTTAAAATGTCATAAGTGGTTACGTGGACTCAAACAGATAACATTCTTTCTATGTGATGTAGACTTTTGCTTATGATTGGTGAGTTTGCGTTACAACACGCGTATATTTGACAAGGCCAGTAATTAGTTACGCCGCTAATACATTTTCCAACGTGTCAACAACTATTATTAAATATTCTGCATGCATGGGTGATTCACAAAGTAACGTGTTACAGGCGCTATTTGTCAGATTCATGATGTGCTGTGTCGTCAGGCAGGATGTAAATAAGGTACAGTAACGCTGCTTCTGGCCTAATGTATACAGAAAATGTTCCCAGCACTCAAGCGGCTTGTGCATGGAACCGAAGCAAAATGTCAATGGTTGTTTAATGTCCTCGTTGTGAGAGGACATTAAGACGTTGTAATGTTTGTTACACCGTTTCCTGGTATCATGTCTGCAAAGCTATTCCCGGCGCTATGTGATTAACACGTGAGGAGCCACTGGGACATATGAGAAAAGCATATTCGTAGAATAAGCTGTCGTGTATGTGGATGCACTAAACTATGGGGGGTGGTCAGTTACATATTTTTATTTTGTTTACATGTATTTTAATTGTAATTGATATCATATTTTGTTTTTCACTACCCTTGCACAGATATGTGTTAAAATGATTGCTTGCTTAACAGCAACATTCATCTACGGTCATTCTGCTGTTCCATCGGAAACGCCATTTGTCGTTCTAATTGCCTAAACACATCGAAAAAATGGAATATATGTGTTCCTTTACTTGCTCTCTTTTGGTCGAGTTCTTCACTGTTCTGTGCAGTCAGTAATAATTGCGCTAGAAAACATTTATTGAACTTCCGTTCACGGGTGTATAGACTTTTGTGTTAGTATAATTCATTCGGCAACATTAAATAATAAGATTACTTGTTGATGTATAAAAGTAATTACGCCTTGTGTGAATGCTAATTGATTTTTCAGAAAAATGCTGTGCTGATTTCAAATATATGTAAAAAAATAACCTGGGCACAGCTTTTTGTGTGTAAGAGGAAAAGGGATATATAAATATAGGTCAATATCAATGTTTAATATCACAAATTCCATAGAGCAAGCGTTAATGGTAACAGTGTTGTCCAACTGAATGAACTTACAAGGAGAAAAAAAATCAAATACATTTTAAGACTTTCAGGCAGAGTACAATGGTTATTTTATATTTGAAGTCCAAAAAAGACCAGTCCTGTCACTTTAACACATAACCTGTTTTAAAG
>JAODKE010000095.1:1446191-1459958 GCA_026779605.1 Mormyrus hasselquistii
TATTTTAGAAGCGTTATACTAATTTTAAACCAGTTTTACCTGTCTGCTAACGGCCTAACAGCGTTATGTGAATGGCCGACCTGAAGATTTCAGAAGCATTTTCCTTCCTTTCATACAAGATAATCACTCTAATGAAATCGGTTCGGAGACAGCGGGCCTACAAATACATGTGTTTTTACTTTATATTTCACTGCAAAGAAATGCAAAGAAACCAGTGCGAACAAGTATTAAAGTTATTTTTATTAGTGCATAAACCACTAAACACTATTACATAATCTGACCCTACATACATAAAAATAGTATACAAGCGCATAAAATGTATTTGCACGAAAACAGTGGGAAGGCTGAGGCGCTCTGGCGATTTGCTGGAAGCGGTCACCTGTCTGATTTTATGACTTCTCTAGCTTACACAGGCGTTAAGACATTCTTCTGCAGTAAAACAGATTTACTTGTAGTCCCCGCTCCAGATGCATGCGCACCACATGTAGACAGCGTCATTCCTTTTGGGGGCATCAGGGTTATACACTTACCAACGCGACCGGTAAACACGCCAAAACGGTTGTTCTCTAAAAATGCAATTTTACAGAAACATTTTGTTTTGATGTTGGGCGCATCTAAGAACGTCATGTTCATTGTACGATTGGTGCTCCGATATCACTATCAATATGTTAACAGCTTTGCTTTCATTTTTAACCCAGGTATAATATCCTCGTTACTACTAAAAAAGCTTTTAACATGATGTAAGTGATGCATTCTCGGTCTGCAAGTGTCTTGCGTATTACCAGAAATATTTTAGCGCTGGTAGAGGATGGAGCCAGTGAATTATTCTTAAACTGGACATGCATTAATATAATAATAACGAGTGAATTAAGATGCCAAGATTAAGATCAGAACAAAGCCAGGTTGTTCCTTTTAATCAGCGTCAAATCGTGCGCTAATTTACTGTGTATCGATTAAGTGTTTCTGCACTAATATAAAACTTTCTGTGCATCTTAATTTCGTTTTCGCATTCTTCAGATCTATAAGAAAAACAGATCGGTGTCATTTGCTTTTAGGCGTTGGAGGATGTTATTTAGATTAAAAGTGAATATTGATTTAAACACACAAAACAGCGGAAATAAAAAATACATTTTGCCCGATAACATGAATTAATGAAAGATAAACGCAGTTCACTTTCTAGGTTCGCCACGTTAGTCTTCATGTTATTTTTTATTCCGACAACCGTTTGCAGGATCTTCTAACGCACAACGCGTCTTTAAGTTATGTTAAACCCCTATAAAGTTAACACAATTAAATTACCTAAAATGTCGAAATGTCTTTTAACTGATTATTAATAAGCGGCTTCCTGCAAGCAATAAACTATAATTTTTATATGTCCGATATATTTTCTGAATTTTCATTTTCAAAAAGGTTTCTTTAAATCATCGATTTCAATTAAAACTAAAATATATTGCTAGAAAAGAAAGATGCTTATCGATCTGAGATACTACGTTGTCAAGATAATTCTACGACTAGGTAATTGGATTACTGTACCCCGCGTGCAGTTGGCTAATCAGATTTTCTTTTAAACACGACAGTCATGAATATATAACTATATATAACATAGACATATGGACACGTCATGCAAATGAATATACAAGTCTTGTTACGTTACTTTTTAAGTGTTAGTTTTTCTTCATAATCTCTTGGACTCATACATTCACTTTTTTAAGGATCGATTCGATTATGGATCAGATTCTGGAACGGGACAGTCAGAAAAATGATTAAACATTCATAAATACAACGGTGTTCAATCGTATGTGTGTGTGCGCGCGCGCTGGTGCTGTGCGTGCGTGTGTATGTGTGTGTGTGTGCGTGCGTGTGTGTGAGTGAGTGAGTGAGTGCACTGCTATTTCCGTCAAATGAATAAAAAAACGAAGTTTTCCCCCCCACTTTCCTTCTATTCCTCGCTTTTTATTGGAGGAACATGGTCAGCTGACATTGTCATTCTCTCTGACTTGGGTTGAAGCCTTAGCTATAACATTCGAGCTGTGTGCCTCTAGCGAAGCCCTGAAATAAATTAAACAGAAATCACAGTCCGCGCTCCTCTTAAAACACAGAAAAAATAAAGAGGGAGAGAACGAGAGACAGGGAGGCAGAAAGAAAAACGGAAAGAAAAAGAAAAAGTGGGAGGGAGGGAGAGAGAACGAGAGGGAGAGAGGCAAGGTATGAATTCGTATTTCGCAAATCCGTCGCTCCCTTGCCATATAGCTGGTGGTCAAGAAGTTTTACCCAACGTGGCTCTAAATTCGTCCAGCTATGACCCCGTTAGACATTTTTCGTCCTACGGGACAGCTGTGGCCCAGAACCGGATCTACTCCTCACCTTTCTATTCGGCCCAAGATAACGTTGTTTTTGGATCCAGTCGGGGACCGTACGAATATGGAGCTAACGTGTTCTACCAAGACAAGGATGTTCTGCCTAGCTGCAGGCAAACTAGCATGGGACAGAATGCACAAAGCTCGCTTGCACAGGACTACACCTCGGAACAGGGCAGAACAGGATCACAAGAGCAAAAAGGAAGCATTCAAATCTATCCATGGATGCAGCGAATGAACTCTCACAGTGGTATGTATTACAACTCCAAGAGATAAATTAAATAAATTGGCCTGTTTTATGACCGGCCCGGCAACAGAACAAGCGAAGCTCCTTTTTATTACCTCATAAAGCATTACTGCAGCACTCTGTCGCCGGCTATAAAAGCCTTTTATCTTTACAGGAAATCCCTTTTGGTCAAGCGACCACCATCCCCCACCATCGCCAGAAATTAACAAAAGTTTTAAGGCGTTTTGTATAGTATGAATCAATTTTCACTATTTATACTGAAGCCTAAAAGTCAGGCAATGCTTCACACATTCTTCAGAGTACCATTGCGTGACTTACCTTACTTTTGACCATGTTAAAATGTGTTTGCCTATAAAGGTAGAAATAATTTACTTAGCATTTTGACTTCCGAAAATGCCAGTAATTCCTTATAATCCTGACGCAAACCGAGTGCATCCACGCGATTGTGTGCTGCAGTAATGAAATGCCTTCATTTAAATTAATTTACTAAATATAAACTTTTGAGTCAGCTTTCATACAACTTGTAAAATTTGGGTAGCGTAATAATATATAATATTATAATGAATATATGAAAATAAAATGTAAACACCATTTTAAATGTATTTTTACACAGGAGTCGGATACGGGTCAGATAGACGGAGGGGTCGGCAGATTTACTCCCGGTACCAAACTCTAGAACTCGAGAAGGAATTCCACTTCAATCGTTATTTGACCAGACGCAGACGTATCGAAATCGCCAACGCTCTCTGTCTTACAGAACGCCAGATCAAAATCTGGTTCCAGAATCGCCGTATGAAATGGAAAAAAGAGAGCAATCTAACTTCGACTTTGATGGAAAACGGATCTACTGGAGCAACTCAAGACCCAGAGAAGGAGGATACCGAAGTGGACACGGACGAGAAGAAAAAAGAGAAAACGCCGATTTCCTAATCCACAAATACATCAGTGGTATACTAAAGTATAATTAAACTACCTATCTTAAATTTTATTTGGCACAATTTTTACACATAGGTATGCACACATGTTCGCACGCATATATGAGTGCGCGCACGATTTCACACAATTGCACACACATATAACGACAGCAAGATGCATTTAAAATGGACATCACTGTGCTATAGTAAGAAACATGCAATTTCAGGAAATACGTGTTTTCGCTTTAATTGTTTCGTGTCAGATTTGAGTGATCCTCGGTATGGACAGAATTCCATTTAATGACTTGACATTCCCTGATCATTCCCTGCTCTACAAGAATGGACTGCAGTAAAACTACAGTTCTGGTACCCTAGAAACATATCGGACGCTTTATACTAAAATACTTTGTCTCATAAAATTCTGTGAACTTGTATCTGGCAAAATGTTTTCCTTAACGTGGAAACCTGCTGTGTGCTAATTAAGCTACGCACAAGTAGGTTATTCCCGATAAGTGTGAAGGTAATGACGCATTTTGTTTATCACGAGCATTCGTGCTGTCTGTTTAGCTATTTTCTTGTATAAATGCATATGAACAAAAGTTGTACTTGGACGAACGATACTACCTGAATTGTTAATATGACTTGTATATATGGTGTGCTTTATTCATGTGAGAGCTTTCGTGTACAACCTACAGCTTTCAGTGTCGTCAATGCATTATGTTTAAAAGTGAGCAAAATAGTCGTGTTGTTATAAAAAAAAAACGTAAATTTTAGCAAGACGAAGTATGGAAAATACACTTTCTTTTTGTTGTTTGACATTCACGTCCAAAAGTATTTGTGAGTATTTAATAAAATTGTTATTAAAAGTGCATCTTTTGTATGTCTTTAGGAAGGACGTTATGGCCACGAATGTTTAAACTTTTTATACACTATATAAGCATTTTCACGTTTCAAAACGCATTTAACCGTATAATAACATTTTAAAGTTCTCCAAATATGCACGCATTTCGCAGGGTTTTTAAAAATACGCTCAGCAATGATCAAGATATAACTGCATCAGATAATACATATTTTAATATCAAACCAAATAAGTCACTATTGTGCCTTATATCAGTTTTTCAAATTTTCAACTTTTTTTTTTGGTCTGAATGTCATGAATGAAATAAGACCCCAGTTTATTATTGTTTAACTGGGAAGGATACCAAAATGATGAACAAACCGGCTACGCCAAATATTCTTAACAAGTCAAAAGAACAATTTACAGTGGTGGGTTCTGATTCTTAATGGTTGAAAGCTGTTTTGCGAGTCACCACCAGTGAATTGAATTGATTAATTTCGAATTAATTCATAACTACAATGAATCTAGTATTGCAGATACAATGACTTCGACCAAAACATCAACCAGGATACTAATGAAAATTCTAACATTATTGTCATCCCTGTGTTATTTACTTAAAAATGACTTCGTTTGTATTATTAGCAATAAATATACTCACAAAATTAAATAGTGTCCACTAGATCAATCATCAGTTTGCGTGAAGAAAAAATCATAAAGGTATATGCAAACCATTATACGATTATTTATATGTTTAGAGGTTTCAATTGTAATGTCCAGAGGAATCGATTAATATTAACACTAAATATTTATATTTTACACATTAATCAACCAGTCATATTGATACATTTCTGCAGTAGTTATTTTAACGCAAAATAATATAGCCTAGGCTTAAGTCAGTTTGCCATTTTAGAGCGTAATATAACGTATGGACTACAAGAAGAAAAAAAACAATAAAACGTAAAAACGTGATTTTGTTCGTATTCTGCATAACTTTTACTATTCCCGTTTCTAATGAGATGACGGGAACAGTCGTACGTGCTCATCTATCTATCTGTCTGATTGCTTATTTAATTATTTATTTATTTGCTTCCCAAAGGAACTTATTATGTTACTGTTCACACAAAGTATGAGGTAGCATAATTGCTTAGCAAAAGAAGGACAGTATTGGGTTCAATCGTTCGCTATGGACCACTGCAAGGCGCGCAATAAGCATGTAAGCACATACCCCGTCTATAATACTTCTAGACGGATCACAACAAAAGTGTGTAGGGCGAAGGGTGTCGACGCCATGTTCTGACCCAGTTCTGGCACCAGGTGACGCTCTCAGCCTACTGTCCAATACCTCCGCCCGACCAAGCAACTGTCCCCATCGCCACGTTATCAAAAGCGGGTTCTCCAGCTTCCATCAGTAACCTTCCGGTGTGATCAAGTCAAATTTACGACTGCCCAACAGAAACACGTGACTTCTTTCCCATATTTGGGCAGTGCACGTAGAATAAATGAAAAAATAAAAAAATCCCCCACCTATAAATCCTGGACATATTTAGGACAAAAGCCCCTAAAAAGCAAAAATCAATCCCAATAATGATAGGCGCTATCAATGCACAAAAACATTCATAAGTAAAGGTTACCGAGGTTTTTGTTCAGTGTTAGTTTCTGTTGAAATGTTTCTGCTTGGTGTTTGGTGCATTTTCCCATAAAATGAGCTCGTACGTAGCTAACTCCTTTTACAAGCAGACGCGGGAGGCGTCTGCCTCCGCCATGCAAAACTACAGCTATGGGTCTGTATCTGAGGTCCATCAACCCGGTTTTTGTTATGGTGAGATTGACCTCAACGGGTCCCTCTCTTGTCCGAGCTCATCGAACCCCCTAAAACGCGGAGAGATGAGTACAAGTCTCGGTAGTTTTTCCGACACGACGTCGTCACCGCCACGGTCTCGCTCAGCCATGGGTTCCCAGGAAAACCCCATAAATGTTAGCACCAAGGGCTCTCTAAATCGGGGGCTGTACAATGAAAAAGCCGAGAGGGACAAGGAGTTGAGCAGCATTCATTCTGACAAGACAGGAGCAAGCGAAATAAAAGCTGCAGGCATTCAAACCGTCCAGCCAGGAAGACAACCGAATCATTCGGCTCCACCAAAGACCAGCCAGCCACAAATGTATCCGTGGATGACAAAACTCCATATAAGTCACGGTAAAGTTCCTACTTTTTCTTATTATTTGTAGAAAGGGAATAGAAGGTTTCATTTAAGATATCCTATATGTCTCAGCGTTTTTCATCTTTATTTATTCCATTCTAAACTCTTGAATTTTACAGGCCATACTTGGAAATCATAAAACTCACAGTCGTAAATTTTATGACAAAGGCACCAATTGCTCGTAAAGCTGTCCCGTTACTACGGAGAGGTGATCTGTGTCCGAATTTATGGTATCGCAACTGGATAAGAGATACAAAAATTTTTTAAAAAAAAATTAAGAAACACTCTTTGTTTTGTAACAAAATATACATTACAAATAAAAAATGGTTAAAGAGGAAGAGGTTGCGCTGTTGCTTTTTGAACGTATTACATTTGTTGATAAGTAACAAAATTTAAAACTTTGTCCACTCCTCATCCTAGCAGTCTAACACCAACCCAGTATTAAACTGTGGTGTTTACAAAGCAAGACTATACCATTACACTAATACTAAAATTACTATGATACTACAATGGTAACACAATGTCATGTTTAAAGGTATTTGAAACATCAAAAACTGTACCAAAGTACATTTTATAGTACTTTGGGATAAAACGGATCAAGAAACTGCATTTGAGAAACCTACGATAAAACACAGAAACCTTCGTGAATAATCGAACAATGATTTAATATATTAGCCTACTTTATCCATAGATGTGCGAGTTATCAGTAATTGAGTAAGCGTGTTTTATGTGATTGCCACTATCATTACCTTACCATATATGTATGTATGTTTGCTTGTGTGTATGTGTGTGTGATGGAGTGTGTGTGTGCCATATTACCTTAACATGTAATTAGCTTCTTCAGAACGTTTACTGCTGTGCTTAAGATAAGATTGTGTGTGAGTGCGTGTGTTTCTTTTTTTCTGAATATACTCCAGAATCTGACGGCAAACGCTCCAGGACGAGTTACACGCGGTCCCAAACTCTGGAACTGGAGAAGGAGTTCCATTTTAACCGGTATCTCACCCGCCGGAGACGTATAGAGATTGCGAATAGCCTCTGCTTGAACGAGAGGCAAATCAAAATTTGGTTCCAGAACCGGCGTATGAAGTGGAAAAAAGACTCAAAGCTAAAAGCAAAAGATTCTATATAGACTATCCAGCAGGTTTTACTTCGGATTCAGTACGCAAAAGACATGTAAAGGAAGAAAGAATCTGGGTATACATAATACAGGAAAAATAGACCTTCAGTAACAGTACTGTGTTCATCAACTGTAAAAGATTTGCATTTCCTACATTTTTGTATGTTGTAAAAAGTAAACATGTAAAAGATTTTCCCCAATAACTACCATTACTTCTTAACTGTTGTGGTCTTGGTTCTGTGTGTTGATAAATAAATATACAATTTAAAAGGACTCAAAGTTTTTCTTTACACCCCCGTCAGTTTGATTATTGTGTCGATGCAAACGTTGTTTTGAGCCGAATTAGATTCTATTCAGCGTTTCCGTGACCCCTTTCACTCCGGAGTATCAATAGGATTCTCTGCTGCTGTGTCCTCACTCGGTGTGTCCATGGTTTGGAGTTCTATTATTATTATTATTATTATTATTATTATTATTATTATTATTATTATTATTGACGCTAAGAATACTAATATTAAATGTTACTAGTAGCACCGAAGACTAAATGTATACTTTATGTGCAAAGTATTTTTAAAGCAAAGTAGAAATGAAGAAGGATTCATTACATTTATTACATTCTGTACACAAAACAAAGGCTCAAGCCTTAGCCCGAGGTCAATTGATAAAGAAGCATTAAACGCTTTTACTGGCGAAACGGAACGCGCTTGGTGAAATCCCAGACAGTAAGAATTCAACTTGGTACGTGGCCATTTGACTAAAAGTTATCTATTGTACCACATCGCAAAGTAACAGAGAGAATAATGCATCGACAGCAAACAAGATACAAATTTAACAGAAACAGAATATGTATTCTTTTTTATCATTATCATATGAATAATGGACTCCGATATCCTGTACCATTAATGTTTGCTGCGTGTCTCCCACACCCCCTTTTCTCGTGATTTCTTGTGATTTTGTATAATGCGCCCAGTGACGCGCCAGGTTCAGGCTGCCCCGTATTATATTTGCATTTAACCTCACCCTAGGAGCGGTGCACGTGCCTTTCCAAATAAAACCCATTTCTTAATGGATACGCACCACTACGGGCCAGCAGGAACTTCGGGGAGAATTTTAAAGATGCAACGTGGTCTAAAACGTTTAAGGACAAAACACTTTTTTCCGTGTTGGAATACTTTTACAATATCTCGGGTCAGGAACAGGAGAATGGTTACAACTCAAGTTCGACCTTATAAGAATACGGATAAAGGTGATGTTTTAGTACTGTTCCTCGTTGCATGGGTTCATTTTGTTTGTTCCATACGAAGAAGCATGTGTTCTACATTTTTAAGAGCCTTATATTCTATATATTTAAGAGCCTCATATTCTGAGATGCTTACTGAAATTATGATGAAAAGATATTTTTACCGACTGTTTTGGTTTAAAATAAATATATTTGCTAAACACATACCTCAATGATTATTTTTGAAATAAACTGAAAACTTCCTTACCCGTCTTTCACCAGACCTTCATGTATCGTTCGAGTTTGAACTGGGCCTAAATCCCGGCACTTAATTAACGAATACTCTTAACTTATTTATGTGCTTTGACTAAATTACATAAGAGTGTGAACAATCCCAGAGACATACATGCTTAAATCGCCCTTTATTGGTCTTAAAAGTGCATTTGGTTTAGACTTCAAGCTGCTAAAAGGATTTCCAAAGATAGTTTTCTTTCCTTTGAAGCTGACAGTCCAGCTCCTTCCGTTTTCATTGGAATTATTTACAGTACAGACAGATGCCTGTAAAACTTTATGACCCTAACGCCCAATAAAACTTTACAACGTTTCCTAGCACCTTTCAAACAACTAGAATTGTTTCCGTTTCACAGTCTAAGACGTAGTTCAGGAAAAGACTGGTTTCTGATGCTTTAATTAGAACTTCTTGCTGTGGCCAACTTACTCATTTGGTCAATAATTTAATCAAGGTCCTGTCTCCTCTATACGGTTGGCAACTTTCATTGAGAAATTACATATTTTTCGCAGATGACAAGTAGAAATTAATGTTATATACATATATAGTATAAAATATACATAGACGTTCATATTAATGTATTCATAATAATAATTTATGAAAACACAGTCTGTGAGTTAGTTTCCACAGTGATGTGTGTGCATCATACTAGGTTCTGTAACCGGTTAAAGTGTCATGTAAAATGAAAACACGCCGTCATCGATCATACTCAAGAAACTACTAACAGCAGTATAGGGAAATTGACGTGAGCTTCTGTTTTAGATAAAAACCGTAGTTGGTTTGTGTACATAATTAACCACTGAAATCGCCCTGAAAAGAAACCCTTTGCATCGTAAGCCCCGACCATCCAATTATAGGAGTAATTCTGCTCAAAATGAAAGACTTTAGGGAAGCCCCTGGGCTCCTGTGAATGAGCACCAAACTAACGGCAAGTTATTCCTTCAAACTAAGCAGCAGGTAGCGATGATTCATCACTTCCTTTTGATTCTCTGCGTATTTTTCATTTCATTGCGATCTTCTGGATGCTATTAACGTAAATAAAGAATGAGGGTTTTCGGGGATAGCTTTTGCCAGCCTTTTAGTCCAGTCACCTTTCTTCGCTCACTGTAGTATGTGTTTTAAATTTTTTTCTGGTGCGCGGTAGGAGACATAAGGAGGAAAACTTGACTTACCCCTTCGGCCATTTGGTTGTGTTTTACAGTTCCTGGACGTCCTGCTTCGGAGGAAATAGAGGAATTGAAGAACAAGCGTTCCCAGTTTTCACAGAAAGTTTCAAGCACAATTGTAGCAACCTTTTGTTAATTCTTTTCCTTTTTTTGCCTGTCTTTTTTGTACTTCTGAATAAACTTTTGAAGGTTATTATGCCAGTTCCCTCGAGCAGTGACCCTGACTGGCTCACGGGGAACACGTGGTGTCATTAAACTAAGTTTTATGGCTTGACAGGGCTGACAAACCCTCAATATATTTACATCATATATAATCTTAACTGTCCGGAATCGCAGCTGTTGGCTACTCTTATCTGGAGGACAGAGGGTACGTAGCGTTTAGTGTGGATTACCCTGTGTGTTAGTCTGTATCCTCAATGCGTTTGAGTCCGGCAAATGGAACCGCGGAGGCTCAGTAAGATAATCTTGTTTCTTGTGCATTTAATGAAATCACACCTGCCCCAGCAACGCCCACGGGGGTTTAATTAATACTTAAATTTAATATTTCTTTGAGAAATGCTTTCTTTTTCTTTCGCTAATGGATTTCTTTTAGTGTCTAATCTGTCGCTCGTTTTCTTCGATTCTCAATCCATTTGATCCTCTGTCAATTTGATAAGGTGTTTGAAACCGTTTGTTTAAAAATCAGTAAACTGAACGCGTTGTATTGTGATTTCCGCATTGGTGTGTGAATATGGAAAAAGGAGGAAAGTTTGTCGGATGGTTCTGCCATTGTTTTACCCTCTTGTTGGCATACGTACTTGTCTTTAACGAATGCACTTCACGGCCGGTTGTTATATGCAGGCATTTATTGCTTGTTTTTTTTTTTTTTTTTTTTTTTTTTGGACTTTTTGGCAGTTGTGCACTTGGGGTCGCTTTAACTATTTTGAAAGGGGATATCAGCAATTAAAACAGAACGACGGCACACGTAGCCTGCCTTAAACATCTCCTGATCTGTATGGGTGCAGTGTGGTGTCTAATACAAATTAGTACTGATAGTTTAAAAGTATCACCAACTAAATACCTCGAGAATATTATTTAAATATTTTTTCAGCGTTCACTGTTTTTGGACGAGACAGCAATGAGAAGACGAAGCACCACTAAAGTTAATTACTTTTTGCACTGTAAATCAATAACATTAAGTGTCACAGGAATCACACAAAACATCTAGTACCACGTATCTGAAACTAATGCGGTATATATGTAAACCAGGATATATGAAACGTACATGTTGGCATGTGGATGAAATAAAGACTAGTTGGTTTTACTACTTTTCCTAACACCACTGTTTGTATATGTGTTTGTGTGTGTGTGTATGTGTGTGTGTTTGTGTGTGTATAATATATGACTTACTATTTTTTTGGAGACAAAACGTTGATATGCCAGGTTTTACCCTTCTAGCATATATGTAGGACTCACCTGCTACTTCATGAGAGCTAAAAGTGTGGGGTTTATTTTTGTAGATTTAGATGAGACTAGCTTCTGTTTTCACTCACCCTACCTGCTACCTTTAAGGAGAATGTGGAATTGAGGGGACTTTAAATCTCCAAACTCAGGGGAAAGTCTAGCAACACCTTCAGTCAAACGTAAGGTCAGATATCAAGGTAAGAATGAGAGGCACTCAAGGCCTGAAGTGAGACATGCTGGCATATATAGTTATTGTTGTCATGGTGACTGTGCATATCTAGTCTAGGACTGGATCATTAGGTATAGCTGTTATTTGGGTCCAATTTAGGGCCCCTCTGTTGAAGTTACTACCTGAAAAACCTAGGTACATAAATGGGGAAAAGCTGTAATTTTATGGGGATGCGTGTTGGCAGAGTCATTGAATGCGGTGTAACTACTCATGTAATTAAAGGCAAGTGGAATTTGGTGGTACTTTTCAAAAGGGTAATTTTAAGCAACAATTGAATTTTTACTTACAGTACTTACAGTCTTTCAGTAGAAATATTCAGTGACACGTTTCAGCAGTGCAGAGCATGAGTCCTTTCCTTCTAAAATTCATCAGGGAAATATTTTGCTGTATGACATCTTTGTGTTTTATCTGATTGGGCAACATGCTATTATTTAATATTGTCCCTTTAAATTATCATTTACAATTGTGATTGCATGGTCGGACACACTTCATCTACTGCTTATGTACCTCTTAACTGGTTACATTTATTAAGTCAATATCAGTACAAAGTTTACATTTAACAAACTAAATATGTCTCTTTACTATATTTTGGGTATGACCACTGACCATTCACCATGGAAGCATAGCATTTTTCATCCTCATGATAATTTACAGTTTCAAATATTATAGCTTTAAATGGAGTTTAATACGTAGAATTTCTCGCTGTCTCTAGTAAATTGTGCTGCTTAACATGCATTTGTTGCATTGGTGGGTGTTTGAACGATCAGCTGCTCTGTGTAGTCAAGTGGGTCTTACTGTCATACCATCCATATACAGGTTTATAGTGACATGAAATAACATCTCCCCAGGTCACGTGTAGTGATCATGCTATAACAGTGATTGTAATTAATGTTATTCATAAGGGTTATATTGTACATGCATATATTTATTGAAACGACAAGATTTTTTTTGGTGCCCTTTTTGACATCCAAGCTGAAGGAGAGAAACAGAAGCGGAAATGCAGGGTTGTAGTTTTCTTGCAGAATGGAGTTTTACATTTTGGGAATGCCATGTGACGGAAAATGCAGGATAGCTGAAAATTGGTCATGTTGTCATTGATGCTGAATGAAACGAAACAGCAGTCCTATAATAAGCCGAATGTGGAATTTGAGAACAATACTACAAAAAGCGCTATTGAATCAAATAAACTATCGGGTATTGTTAGCTCTCGCCAAATGTCGTGTGGCGTCTGTGCGTTCTTTGTCTTTTAAATAAGCACGTTCTGAAAGAGAAGTAGGCCCCTCTGTTTGATTTAGCCAGATCTGTGCCTTGAACATGATGAGTTCCTGGTGGTTCTGCCCTTGTTGATCTTCAGGATAGGTAGCATGGAAGCTCAGCAGGTAGCATTCTTGCCTTACACCTCTACAGCTGCTGTACAGAATCTTGCCCCTGCTCTGTCTGTGAGTCTGTTGGTCTCCCCATGTTGTACAGGTTTATTCTGGGTATTCAAGCTTCCACCTACAGTTGAAAGAAACATAGTTAGAATAAATGGTGTCTCCAAATTGCCTGTAGTGTGAGAGTGTGAGTGTCTGCCATTCTGCGTTGGGTGTACGCCTTCTCCGTGTCTGCCATTCTGCGTTGGGTGTACGCCTTCCCCGTGTCTGCCATTCTGCGTTGGGTGTACGCCTTCTCCGTGTCTGCCATTCTGCGTTGGGTGTACGCCTTCCCCGTGTCTGCCATTCTGCGTTGGGTGTACGCCTTCCCCGTG
>JAODKE010000095.1:1460058-1477928 GCA_026779605.1 Mormyrus hasselquistii
CCTTCCCCGTGTCTGCCATTCTGCGTTGGGTGTACGCCTTCCCCGTGTCTGCCATTCTGCGTTGGGTGTACGCCTTCTCTGTGTCTGCCATTCTGCGTTGGGTGTACGCCTTCCCCGTTTCTGCCATTCTGCGTTGGGTGTACGCCTTCCCCGTTTCTGCCATTCTGCGTTGGGTGTACGCCTTCCCCATGTCTGCCATTCTGCGTTGGGTGTACGCCTTCCTCATTCCATGTGCTGCATGAAGGAGGCTCCCCCTGATCAAGGTACATTTTTGGAAGTTGGATGGTTCTTATCGCTGCTTGCAGACTTTTACCCTCTTTAGCACAAGTTGCTATTTTTCTGTGGATACAGGAAGTGAAGCATGACATTATCAGACAGACAAGGAGCAGAACATGAACGTGAAATTAAAACATTTCCACTGGCTTGCTTTGAAAACAAACCAGCTTGAATTCCATTATGTTATGCTTGACGTTAAATTTTCCATTAAGCTGCTGGTTTTATTGACAGGTGGATTTAAATTGATTTGACACTGTAAATGTAAACAAAATTGTAAGCTATATTACTGCTTCCAAAAACGAACAATGTAATGCGGAACATTTGTTTGTGAGATAGATGCAAAGTAGGGGAATATTAGTATCTAAGAGAAAGTGTAGAGCAGACGGAGGAGAAACTGATACAGCAAATGCAGTAATTAGGAAGGAGCTGCAGTTGTTCATATGGAAAGACCTGGGTATGTTCTTTATTAACTGCTTTACATGTTTCTTGAGCCGTCCCCTTTCCATATTGTGCTCCTTTAGATATATTTTTTTTTTGTTGGTCCTGATGACCCACCACCAGAGGGGGCACTGCCAGTCCCTGGGCATCTCTTGGTAAACTGGTAAACACACTACAGTCACATATATGCTTACTGGCCAGCGTCATTGCATCCACCCATACATTATAAACATTTAAGAACGTTCCAGAACATCTGAATGTCTCCATTTGAATTTTAATCTTACTTAAGCTTAAAGCTACTTTGAGTCCATTAATGGTACTCTTAGTCTGCACGTGGCTCTAAATCAAGTCTCTGTGAAGAACATTTCATTTCTGCTTACAAGTCACACTATTTTATTAAGAGAGAACTATCAAATAATTATTTAATATCTGTCCACATATCTAGTGCAGAGTCATTGCATTACTCATCCATTTTTTAACCACTTCTCCTGCTCAGGTTGTCTTTGAGCCCCTCCCAGGCCGTGCAACCGGAGAGAGCCTTCATAGGATGCTGGCCCACTGCAGGGCACGTATATCTACATGCTAACAACCGTACACTATGGGTCATTTAGGGACACCGGTTAGCCTAACTGCAGGAGATGAGTTTTTCAAATCCCCCTTTTGTCAGAATGTCAGTCTGGCCACAACAGCTGTCTCCAGGCTGTGAACAGCAGCCACTAGTATTTATTTATTAGCATTTATTTAGCAGTAGAGCTGGATACTTCAGATCCGGAAAGTTAAAATCCAGACCATGATTTTTTTTCAACCACCCAGCTGATTACTCTGTGATTGTGACTCCCTATGCTCGACTGGTTGGTTGAAACAAAATCTTGGTCTGGATTTTTACTTTCCGGATCTGAACTATCCATCTCTCTTTAGCAGACATATTTTTTCAAAGTGGGAATCTGAGAGTAGGGTCATCTAATGTCCTTAGCTCAAGAGCCCAATTAGGATAAGATCATACTGCTGCCCTCAGGACTGGCAACCCTCTGATCCAGGACAGAGATCCCTATCCTGCTGTGCCTCCCCCCACCCTTTTTCCGTGTCAGCAAGAACTTCCTCTTAATGATACGCGTTAGCATGCACATGGTGTCATGTTTGGCAAGGAAAGGTGCAGTGATCTAAATGCGAGTTGAGTGTGAGAAAACTTAAAAAAAAAATTAAAAAATGTATCCGCATTTTTATTATATAAGGACCACTGTCATTTTTTACCCTTTTTATGTTGAGTTGGCATAGGACAAGCGGGTATAAAAGATGGATGGATGGATGGATGGAAGATCAGGCAATGCAGGATTCGCCATGCGTGTTTATTACATATGTGTTTAGTACATACTACACATGGTTCATTACGGGAATCCTGCAGCACAATCGTGGTATGTGTGCTACGGCCTCGCCGATGGCTTGCAACTTGACGCCCAATCCGGATTTATGTTATGTTTCTTTAGTTAAGAACAACATCAATCCATCAGCAACGATAACAGTGAAGGTGTGATTTTCTCGTGCTGTTTTTATTAGAGTGGATGTTGGCATTTGTTGAAATGATCCGGGAGTCTACTGCTTCCATCTGGACATCGGTGCCAGCAACTTGTCGTGAAATGTTAACGTCAAGGTCGGCTAAATACACTCATGTCATAAAATAGGAGAAAAAAAAAAAAAAACAGGAAAAAACCGTAGAAGTTGAACCAACAGGAAATGCTCAACGGTCAAGAAAACATGTTTAATGATGAGTCATTTAGGCAAAGGAAGGGTGACACACAGTGACATCACTATAGAAATTAATCTTTTGTTTACTTTAATATACAGATTCCTTTGAACCACAAATGAGAATATTACAGCAGTGCACTGGTGTCTGCTATTTAGAAATGCTTATTTTAAAGTGGAGCTTATCCTCTTTCTCTATTATTTATTTCTTAAGGCAATATTTACCGTTGCATGCGAAAATCAGTAAGAAAAAATGTGGTACTTCTCTGTTACAAATAAGATGCTTTGATGCAATAATATAAAAGAACAATGATGATGACGTCAAAATTGTGCATGAATTATGTAATTGTGTTCATTTATATGATTCTGAGAAAATCAAATAATTCACTGCAACAAAAACGATCAAAGTAAAAATGTCATTTAACACATTATCACTCAGTAATAAGTTGACACAACCGCCAGTCAAGATGACACCCTATCTGTATAAAATATTTTTGTGTGTCTTCGTTGTAATCTATATTTCATACTATCCTGCTTTCACCATAACAGATAATGCTATAAATCATTATTATAGAGTATTGATTTCACTTTCCAACTAAATCAGTCATTAAAAATTCATTTTTATATGAAAAATAATCATGTGACTGGAAGAGGTTTATACTGTGGGACTGCAGCGGGGGGAAAAAAACAGTATGACACACAGCTATCATACATATACATATTCATTGAATTCGGATGCTTGATTTAAACCCATTGCCACAGGTGTATATAATCAAATATACAGTCACGTCATGCAGCGATGCAGTCAGGTTTGCAAACATTTGTGAGAGAATGGGTCATTCTGAAGGGCTCAGTGAATTGAAGCGTGGTAACTGTCATAGGATGCCACCTTTGCAATAAGTCAGTTTGTGAGATTTCATCTCTGCTAGATATTCCATGGTCAACTGTGAGTGGTATTATTGCAAAGTGGAAGTGTTGCGGGACAACAGAAACTCAGCCACGAAGTGGCAGAACACGTAAAGTGGCAGAGCGGTGGTCAACGTGTGCTGAGGCGCATGATGCATAAAAGTTGCCAATGTTCTCTCGACTCAATAACTGCAGGATTCTAAATTTCCTCTGGCATCAAGTCCAGCACGAAAACTGCGTACTGGGAGCTTCATGGAATGGGCTTCCATGGCCGAGCAGCTGCACGCAAGACTCGCATCACCCAGCGCAATGGCAAATGGCAAATGTCAAATGGAGTGGTGTAAAACATGCTGCCACTACACTCTGGAGCAGTGGAGACCTGTTCTGTGGAGTGACAAATTGTGCTTCTCTGTCTGGCATCTGATGGATGAGTCTGAGTTTGGCAGATGCCAGGAGAACATTACCTGCCTGACTGCATTGTGCCAACTGTAAAGTTTGGTGGAGGGGAGATAATGGTTTGTGATTGTTTTTCAGTACCCTAGTACACAAAACAAGGCCCACAAAGACATGGTTAGGTGGGTCTGGTGTGGAAGAACTTGTCTGGCCCATGCAGAGCCCTGCCCTCAACCCCATCGAGCACCTTTGGGATGAATCAGAACAGAGAATGAGGGCCAGACCTTCATGTCTAACATCAGTATCTGACCTCACAGATGCTCTTCTGGATGAATGGGCAAAGATTCCCACAGACACACTCCAAAATCTTATGGAAAGCCTTCCCAGAAAACTGGCAGCTGTTACAGCTGCAAAGGGGGACCAACTCCATACTGATGCCTATGGATTTAGAATGGAATGTCATATAAAGTTCCTGTAGGTGTAATGGACAGGTGTCCCAATACTTTTGTCCATATAGTGTAGTATGCAAATCCATTCCTTGTAATAACATGTGTGCCTATATAATTTCTGAGCCATAATGTCTATAAGAGGTAAAGAGTGACTATGGACAAAGTAAACTTTATTGTTGTTGGGGGTAGGGCTGAAACAATTACTCGAATAATTCGATTCATAAAAATCCTTGAAGAAAATTCTCTGCGTCAATTATTCGCTTTATGGCCCATTAAACTATTATGTGGGGATGGCGGCAGCGCACAGATGCACTAAGAGGAACACGAAACGGCGAAAAGAAAAACGAGCGACAATGGCAGAAATGATCAAAGGTTTGGGAGCATTTCTAGCTGAGATTAGAAGAAAATATCGTACAATGCAAACATTGTGAAAACCAAATTCGCATTATGCGATTTTCTTAAGTTGAAATACACAAAACTTTTGAACGTTTCCTACCACTTGTCTCTTTCTTTGCTTCATTCGAGTGTTTTATCAAGCTATCAGCCACATTTGCTAATGCAATAAAATTTTGGTTTTTGTGACATGAAAATCAGTATTTGTTTATTCAAATACCTGTCTGGCACATATGCTTTCTTTTATTCTCATACACAAACAAAATACTTATCCAATTACTCGATTAATCAATAAAAAAAAAAAAAAAAAAAAGGTTAGAATACTCGATAGTTGCAACTGTAGGAATGTTTGTACTGGGTGTTTCCTTGGCAATATGAAGTATACATCAACATTTTAATGATGTGTCCGCCGACTAAGACATGATGAAACCAGAAGTCACATGCCTATATAAACAGATGGTGCACAAGCTTTCTATAGGTGTCTGCTTGAGTTGATGGTTAATCTCTTTCTGCTACCTGCATGGTCCTGTGAATGGGGCTTTGTGGAGATTTGACTGTCAAGAAAGGTGCTGACAGCATTAGCTTCTATCTCCAGAAAAGAAATTAATTTAATTTTTTATGCTGGTTAATTTCTTTACAGCTTGTTCAAGTCTTGATATACCCTGGGAATAAAATCCATCTAAAAAGCAATCATGACTCTGCTGAAGGGTGCTTTTGCACATGCAGTGTCCAGTGAGGAAAAGGTTAATTGCTACATCTGAGATATTTATCTGTTATTTACAGTTAACTGGTGTATGAAAACATTTGTCATGGACAGCAGAGATGCACGCTGTGTAAAATGTAAATAAAACCAAAATGCAATGATTTGTAAGTCATATAAACCGATATTTAGCTGAAAATACAACAAATATTGAAAGTGAGGAATGTAATTGTTTTATGGCAAATATATGTTCAATTTGAATTTGATGCCAGTAACATGTTTCAAAACAGTTGGAACTGGGACAACAAAAGACTGGAATGGTTGTGTGACGCTAAAACAAAACACCTGGTTGAATATCTCACAACGAATTAGGTTTGTTGGCAACAGGTCAGTAATTGAGTATAAAAAGAGCCTCCCAGAGATGCAGAGTCTCTGTGCAGTGAAGATGGGGAGATGTTCATCACTCTGTGAAAGATCGTGTGGCCTAATATTGCAAAGAATTAGAGAATTTCGTCAAATAAGGTACATATCATTAAAAGATTCAGAGAATCCAGAGAATTCTCTGTATACAAGGGACAAGCCTGAAAACCAATATTAGATAGCCATCAGGTCCTCAGGCAGCACTGCATTAAAACCAGACATGATTCTATAGTGGGAATCAGTGCATGGGCTCAGGAACACTTCCGAAAACCATTGTCTGTGAACACAGTCTGTAGCGGCATCCACAAATGCAGGATGAAACTCTACCATGCAAAGAAGGATCCATATCTAGAAAGGCTACCAACTTCTCTGGGCCCAAACTCATTTAAGATGGACTGAGGCAAAATGGAAAACTGTCCTGTAGTGTAACGAAACAAAATTTCAAAATCTTTTTGGAAATCATGGCTAAAGAGGAGAGGGACCATCCATCTTGTTATCAGTGGATAGTTCAAAAGCCAGCATCCCTGATGAGATGGAGGTGCATTAGTGCCCATGGCTTGGGTAGCTTCTAAGAATTAATGTTGATCGATATGTACCAGTTTTGCAGCAACATATGCTGCCATCCAGACAACGTTTATTCAGAGAAAGCCTTGTATATTTCAGCAAGACAATAGCAAACTGCATTCTGCACGTAAGACAACAGCATGACCCTGTAGTATTAAAGTCCGGGTGCTAGACTGGCCTGGCAACTGAAACATCTGATGCATCATGGAACTGAAAATACAACAAAGGAAACCTTGAACTGTTTAGCAGTTGAAATCCTATATCAGGCAAAAATTGGCCAACATTTTACTTTCAGAACTCCAGCAGCTGGTCTCCTCAGTTCCCACACGTTTGGGGAGCATTGTTAAACATGCCTCTGTCCCAACTTTTTTGAAACGTTGGTCATATATTTGTGATAAAGCAATGAAATTTCTCAGTTTCAACATTTGATATGTCTTTCGTTGTATTTTATATGGGTTTATGTGATTTGTAATTCATTGCACTCTTATTATTTACATTTTACACAGCATCCCAGTTTTTTTTGGAAACAGGGTAGTATGTATGTAATTACTGTTCAACCATGAATTCATACCTTAGTAAGAATAGTAATGAACTCCCTGAAGACATTCCATTCAACATTTATTTGATGAACTATTCCCAATTACTCCAAATCTCCATAGCGTAAGATAACAGTTTTCCGTTTGTTACTATTTATTTTTTTTATATATCCCTTGTGTTTATCTATATGACTATTTTAAAAACTTTTTAATATGATCTTTTGTGGTAACACTAATGAAAAATGTCCATTTTCTGATTTACATTAGGTCTACTCTTCAGATACTTCTGGCAAGATTTCTGGGTTTAAACAGTGTGTGTGTGTGTGTGTGTGTGTGTGTTGCCCTTCCACAGTGTAATATTTATTTTTCCTAAAGTGGTTATCAATTACTTTTATGGTGAGAATTTCAAGATTGGAGATTAACATAAAACACTCCTTCACCACCAGGGAGTACCTGAAAGTGTGGCAGTCAAGGGGCACATGCAAAATTATATTGAAGCCTATGAGTAATTGGCAAATTATGCCACTGTGTTTGTATTTTCCAGTGTACAGAAAACAGCTACATATTATAGCCCCAACCCATCATTTTCCACCAAATAACCTGTATTAGGCAAAAAATAAGTAGCTATGAATATATATCCATAATGAAGTGAATTGTGGTCCCCTTAATGCATAGGCTGATATTTGTGGGCCTGCATTTGCACACAATATTTCACCCATCCATATTTTGGGCAGTCCCTGATGTAGTAAGTAGGGACCCGGTAACCAAGCTCAGCATCAAGGTGTAGCAGAAGTGGATTGATGCTTTTTATTCGATTTATTTTCTTAAAAGACGTATATACTCAAGACATGATTTATAATGATTTTACCATAGTTTGTACAGTTTTTTTTGTGGAGATAATTCAACAGTTTTCCCCTAAGGTACTGAAAGCTTCTTTGTAAATCTCAAAATTGTCACTTTCTATGTCCCAATCATAAGTAAATCCAAATTGTGAATCAAATAATGATACAAAGAACAATGATATTACAGACCAGTCTTACACTATCTCGTTCAAAGGAACCACACAATGGTCACGATCCATCCAACCATCAATTTTCACTAGCTACTTATGCAGTTAAGGTCACATTTTTTAAGAGTCTGTCACGGGAATCTTGGGCCATGACATCCTAAATGAGGACAAGACACCATTAAGTCACAGATCAACAACTTAAACCTTAGTAAGCAAAGGTGAAAAGTAACAGTGCATTGAATTCTTGAAAATGGTTTGGAGGACCCGTTTTGACAGAAAAACTTAATCACTCCTCCCCCCACCCCACACACACACAACACAACACAAACACCCTCACAGTAAATAGAAAATAGAAAACTGCAAATTTTCTTTTTTCAGGCCAGTTGGGTGTTCTGTGATGACCACATTTAAGATGGTCCCTGTTGTAGTACAGGCTGTTGTAATATAGGCTTGGCTATTGTGACAAGTAAAAGTAAAATTTCAATTTATATGACGATAGTTTTTTTTCCTGTCTTTGTACATAAACAGATTGATTTATAGGTAAATAGTTCTCAGGACACTGACGACTATACTGGTTGAACCAATGAAAAACAGTTTCAGGCTTGTCCCCGCATAGAAAACGTGTTAATTCCTCTTCTTGATAGCATATTTCTTTGTGGCGATGTGGAGATGGGACAGCTTACATGTAAGCTCTGTCCATGCAAGTGCTAATTTCCCGTCTACGTTTGTATCAGTGCGGTTCCGGGGAGTAGATGGGATGTACGGTTGACATGTGTATATGTACGCATTATTTAGTTTATATAGGCGTATTTAGCAAGCGCAAAGGTGGTCACTTGGTGAACTAGAACAATGGTGATTTGCAAATTCGCGTTGTTTATGCAGGATGACTGTACAGTTGGTAACAGAATGCTACGTTGCTAAACACGGATATTTTCCTGACTATAGTAAAAACTCAGAACTGATACACGTACTTGGAAATCGTACTCTGTTAAGCTTTAACATTCGAAACCAAATGTACGTTTTTCCTGTAGAAAGAACACATGTGGTGTTTAGTATTACTCAAATTAGAAACACTAGTTGTGCATTAGTATACCCCAAAATGTATCATGTATACCATGTATTTATGATTACACACACATAAACACAAATACTGTGCAAAACAGTAGGGGTTGCTAGTTTCAAAAAGCAGAATCAAACATCAAATTACTAATAAGGAGTTCATTTATCCTGTTCTACATTATAACTTACAATTGAACTAGGCAAAAGATCTAAATAGCATCTTTGTGAAGACAAATTTCATCGCTGTTTCCTCATCAATAACTCCTTGGCAGTGAACTATTGGAATGAGTCAAACACGAGGGGTGAAATGCGGGTCAGGCTGTCTAACTAATATTGAAATGCTGCTACAGAAAGACCGAGAGAATTTGATCGTGTGTGTGTCTGTGCGTGTGTTTTGCGTCACATTTGCATGTATTTCCCACAAAGAAAGAAAAGCTTCTGCATTTAGGTCAAGAGCTGGCCAGCGTTGATTCTCAGTGCACAATGATCAGAATTTACTTGGACGAGCCATTAACTCTATGGGGGTGGCTCCTTTAATGTTACATCCATCTTTCTTTCTCTCTCTGTCTCTTTTCCTTTGTATCTATCACTGTATGTGTGGGTCTTGTGTGTGAGTGCGCGCGCTCGCTTCCGCGCGCGCGCGCGCGCGCGTCCGTGTGTGTGTGCGTCCGTGTGTGTATGTATATATGTACCCCTACAAAAGGTTACCGAACGGTCAATATGGTAATGAAGAGAACAATGAACCTGCGAGAATAATGGAAAGTTATTTTTCATTGCCACTGTCATACGGCTTTTTGTATTTTCATTGTCTTTTACTTATATATGTATATGCGAGAAGCCATTTCAGATTTTGGGATGGGAACAACGTTGAAAGAGAATACGTTGTGCGGGGACCGACGTAGCAACTACTCGCAAACTTATGTGTTTGTTAACATTCTCCATATTTAATTAAGGGGGCCTTACATCAAAGTAAATACGAGTTAAGGCAAAAAAAGTCCCATTCCTTAGTTAGCCTGTGTTTAGTTAGACCCGTACCTCGCGTAGCATTGTTCGTCTTATTAAAAATATATATAGGCTATAGAAACATAAACGTCGAAGTCGGTGACACAAAGTGAATAATGCAATAGCATAGCTACTCTCAAAACGTGTTTATTTCTGCTGGTGCATCGTCACGGCAGTATAAGGGGAAATAACAGAGAAAACGTGATTTTGAAAAATCTAATACTGAATACAGATGAATTTTACTGAATAGTGAACGGTATCGGTTTTGTATGATTAAAAGATGTCTAATTTATTAAGTTAAACACGGTTATTTTATATTTTTTGTATTATTATAGACATTTTATTGTAGTCAGAACTGTGGATGTATTCTGGTCAATCCTACGAATGATGAACGAAATTCGTTATTAATTAACGTATACTGAGATGTCATTAGTTGAAGCTGAATTAAATTTTCTAGTATCTGCTGTGGTGCAATATCTATAGTGTAGCACAGCCAATTAGGCGTGGAGATTAGCAGCTGAGCTGAGGCCCACAGAGGTAAAGGGAGTCTCCATTGCAGACGTTGTTTACTGTGTGACATTCTGAGGCTTTTCCTGCGGATGCAAAGGTCTCAAAAATCCTAACAAAACATCAATATTTATAATGATCCCGCCCAAGCGGTTTTTGCCTGTAATGATTTTACTGTGATTTCTGTGATTTAATTATCTTACAAATTTTCTGTATAACCGAATTTGTGTTAATAAAAAGCAATCACAAATTTGAAACTGATTGTTTCAGTGGCATTTCGGGGATAACTCATTCAAGTCATTTTATTACGTGTATATAGGCACTATTTACTAATATGTTCCAATGTAATGTTCATAGTGACACTTTAAAGCAATACGATACAGAGGACTGCATGAATACACAAACTCAAGCTGTCGGTGTGAAAGAGAAATGGGAAAGACTAGAAAACCCGTAAAAAATCTAAGAAATCACGGGTCATTTCGAGCGACGGATTTACAGCTTTTACAGCCTAATAAAACTCGGAAAACGTGCAGCCAAGAGCTCTAGATGTCAACACACGCGGATTTACTAAATAAACTAAACTTTAAGTGCCGTTTGTATTATAATTCAATAAAATATGAGCAAGCAATTGTTTATGAACTGAAGACGTTCCCCAGGAAGGTTTCGTTCCTGTGCTTTCCTTGTGAGTTTTCCTTGGACCTAACTTTTTAAACTGACATTTCAAGTATTATTCGTTTTAAAACCAATATATTGGTGGTGAATTTCTAATATTGCTATATTAATTGTGCATCATAATTCAAACGCAAAGTGATGTGACGTTGTGATGTATTCTTCGCTACCTAATAAATTATATTGGGCTGAGCTACGAGGTGCTTCTTTTGATCTTATGTAAGTTCGCTCTATAAAATGCTCCCGTCTCATTACCTCATCTTCAGAGGCTCAGCCTTGTCTAGGCTTGGGAAATCGCCTGTTCGTGCCCATACACACGATTCAGTCCTACCGAACACAGACTTTGGAGACTCTTTAATATTTCCTTATCACCCACTGTATTTTGCCAACGTATTGGAAATAATTTGCCATATTATCCTAATGGAAACTGCTACGTGTGTATCTATAAAACATTTGAAATTGCAATGCATTGTTAAATGGCAGGCACGAAAAGCACGTATAGAATACAAAAAGTGGGTACGTTTCGAATAAGCATTTGGTTCCTTATCCGGGGACCACATTACGCGCTTCTATTGGACAATTAGGTCACGTGGTAAAAGTAACTTTACAGGGCCGTTCGCGAGTAGGAGGGCTTTATGGAGCAGAAAAACGACAAAGGTAGAAAAATTATTTTTCACTCCAGAAATTAATGATCATGAGCTCGTATTTGATGGACTCTAACTACATTGATCCGAAATTTCCTCCATGCGAGGAATATTCGCAAAATAGCTACATCCCAGACCACAGCTCTGAATATTACAGCCGCACGAGGGACACTGGCTTCCAGCATCACCACCAGGAGTTGTATCCTCCGCAAGCGACGTACCAGGAGCGCCAGTATAACTGTGCAAGCATCCCCGAGCCCGAAGCCCAAAGGGGGCATGAGATACCACATTCAGGGCACCTGCTTGTTGGGAAAACGCAACCATCTCAGCGTGAGCCCCCAAATTTACCCACGTCACCTTCTACCACACCGTCTGTGCCCTCCACCTGCAACCAAGCCGAATCGGAGCATCCTAACATCACAGTGTCTTCCAAACAACCCATAGTATACCCATGGATGAAGAAAATTCACATCAGTACCGGTAGGCAACTTGTGTGTCTTTTTTACTCTCCCTCTCCCGCGCTCTCCCCCTCTCTCTCTTTACTTCTATCACCCAGCCAGTCCTTGCAACGGTATGAGAGAAGCCTTTGAAATGACACAATTGAGGCGGATTTACGACTCGGCGCTGGTAATTGCACCCACCATAAATTTTATAGCTGTAGTGTTGGTGTGGGCAGCTCTATTGCCATGTGGTTTTTTTCCTTTCATGTGTGTGTTAGAGGAGAGACGGGGGAAAGAGTGGACAATAAAGACATAAAAGTTTTGGGACACGTAATAAACGATTTGGTGATTTTTTTTTTCTTTGGTAAAACCATATTTATTGAGGCGGGCAAATGATACAATGAAAGATCTTAGGTTGTTGAGTAGGAGCTGTGCTATCCCCATTCTCCGTTGTGATCCTTCCCTTTAACGTTTCAGTTCATATAAAAACTGCTTTCCCACCTTCCTGCTTATTCCTATCTTTTCCTATTTTCGTTCTACCTTTCCCCTTTCTAGTGAACGCCAGTTACAACGGAGCAGAGCCCAAACGGTCGAGGACTGCTTACACTCGTCAGCAGGTCTTAGAATTGGAGAAGGAATTCCACTATAATCGCTACCTAACTCGGCGAAGACGCATCGAGATTGCTCACTCCTTGGTTCTCTCTGAGCGGCAGATCAAAATTTGGTTTCAGAATCGCAGGATGAAGTGGAAAAAAGATCATAGGCTGCCCAACACTAAAGTCAGATCCTCAGCTTCTACAAGCACATCCTCCGGGTCCAAAACGAGCTCATCAGCCAGCACAGTGGCGGCCGCTGTGGCGTCTAACATGGTGGTAGGCTCCGAGGAACTCTCCAGGGTGGCCGGAGTCGAGCGAGAATCGGAGGATATAACAAGGTTATAAGACAGAAGTTGACTTGTGCGTAAAAGGGTTTGCTTATAGTCCACAGTTATATAAAATGCATGTTATATAGCATGGATTAATGCGAATACCAATAAATTGTTTACGCTGTACTTCAGGATTTATTTATTTAGAGAAATAGTAGAAATAAGCTGTTTTTTCTTTATCTGTCTGGAATCAAAACGGGAGCAGGACAATTGAGAGAGAGGCTATTTTGAGAGAAGGAGTCCGTGATTGTACTGTATATTTTGTCTAGTTCAAAGCGCATTTTTTAATTTATCTAACAGCAAGATTAGAGAAGTTTCGGCTTTTGATTTTTATGTAAGCTTAATTTATTTATTTAGATGTAAAGGGAAAGCTGGAATGGACAGGGCTTAATTCCTAAAATAAACAGGTTTTAAAATCTAAAAAAGTAAGCACTTTTGTGGTAATAATGTGTTTTAGATTAAGTAAACTATCGTTGTGATGGTGTATGTGTGGTAATAATAGTGGTCAATAAAACGGTTTTGTACATTTGGGTCACTTTCGTCTATTAATTTTCCATGTTGGGTGATATATGGGCTTGTTTGCTAATAGTTTCAGCCAAATATATGAAAATAGATGCCTATAGGGACTTGCCATTCAAAACGAAAGGTAGTGAATAGTGATCCTTTTAAAAAGCCCTAAAATTAGTCCTTTCACGAGAAAGTATTTTGCCATTTAACCCCAACATCCTTCGGCTAAAAGTAAACTGGAAGTATGCCATAAATTCAATGTTTGTAGAAGGGCGGCATTAACATTACTGGCACAATGGGTTCCTTCTTAACTGGTATTTTACATATTGTACATACATACGTTTCCTAGATCAAGTACGTAATTTGAAGAATGGTGAATTGCTTTAAATGGCAGCCCCTCTTCTTTTTACCTTTCAGTCTATAGTAATGTCACTGCATCACGGATTTCGTACAGCGCGTCTTCAGTACTATTGTTGTTCGATGATGTTGTCTCTTCTTTTTCCCCGGCTGACGTCCACTTCCGTCCATTCGTGACATGTTTACACTTCTGTCAATGGGGTGCTTTCCAAATCAACAACAATCACTTCACATTGTCCGGTGCCTCGTCTTCCTGACTTTTTAGGACTGCTAAGAGAATTTGCGTACTTCACAGGTCTTTTCTGTGTGTTGCAACTACATAATTTCCATATACTTTGTATGGTACAGGTATCCGGGGTCCCTTCTTGACGAACTAATGGCAGAAACACACTGACGTTGAATTTACTGCTTACGGTCAGATTTAATTGAAAATCGATTAGCCTGGCAAAAGGGGGGGGGGCGGTGTAATTTATAAGAAACATTATATAAAAGAAACATTATCAGTCTTGTCATAGCAATTCAGCTTCTTGGCTTGCATAACCTTTAACTGACTTGGATTTAAAATTTTCTGGTGGAAATTTGAAATCGTCTAAATCACCAGACAATGTAAGAAAAGTCAAACCCACTGTCATAAGATGGAGTCTATGTTCCCAGACATTCTGATGTTTGCGTCATTTGTTTTGGTTTCGTAATTTTGTTTTTGATTCCACCAATCTACTATAGCTGTTCTATTTTATTACTATTTTATTATTACATGTATATATATAAACTTATTTGGATGTTTTTTGTTATGTCAAGCTTCATTATTTATAAACACCGTTTCAGTTTTCATCTGAAGAGGCCTGCAGTAGCATATAACATACAGAAGAAATGTGTGTGTGTTTATATATAAATATAATCTCAACCGACAATTCGTCGTTCGTTTGTGTGTGCCCATATATATTTTATGAAATAGGCCTATATTTGAAATCGCCGCGTTTTTCACAAAAATTATATATTAATCTTTAGTAACAGGCCTGTGTTATCGTTGAATTATTTTAACAAACTTATTAGATTGACGTATCTGTCAAAATATAAACAATACTGTTTATTTTTGAATATAATAACCTACAACAAACTACGCTTAACGATGTAGTGAGTTGGTTTGGAATGCATGATCTTTTTGTGACACGTCAACATTTCAGTTCATAACCGAAACTTTATTTGTTGGTTGGACTTAAGCGAAATTTCATGCATTTCATTTTATCAAACGTGCCCTAATGACAAAAATTTTCTTGAATCCAGTTTAGTATAAAAGTAGCTCCCCAAAACAATTTTATGGTTAGTGACAAAGCCTTGTTTCCAAAACTAACTGATATAGCAATAGGATTTCCACTCTCAGACAATTTTAATTTTCATACTTATGTAGTTGTGACGGTCTCAGAAAAAAATGTTTCACCACTTTGAAGACAAAATGCTTTACAAAATAAATCAAAAATAAAAGCTAGGTATAACTAAATACCCTAATCCGAAATTTAGGTTTCATCCCCGAATCGAATTATTTGTAGCATAAATGACATACACACAGACTGTGTTCTTAAAAATTCCCCCCACCGTTTCTTCTTCGGTTATAGCACCCGAAGCGCGTGGAAGCATGCAGGCCAGAGATGAATTCCAAACCCGTTCTTTTGGCGGACAACAGAGACATTAATGTGCCAGCGACGGACCCCCCCCCCAGCATACACACGCATAGACACAGACACAGACGCGCAAACACACACACAGACCACGCTCCCCATCCCTTTTCGTTCTGTCGCTTGCGCGTTGTGTGACTGAAAAGGTACTTTATTACGCCGAGAAGGCTGGGTTCATGCCGGGGGCAGCTATTCCGTCACATTGGGCTCACTTCAGCCCGGCTGGCCTTTATAACCCTGTGACCTGCCCTGTGCTGTCCTGTTTTCCAGTCGTTTTTGTTTGTGATTGGAAGAATATACTATAAAATGTTAAATATTGGCCTAACACAAGTTGAATAAATAGTTTTAGATGTGCACACTTACCGCTTTAACTAAATCTATCCGATTTTATCGGGAAAATATTTTTTCCATTATACAATGCCAAATTCTGTTTATGAAGATAATAAAGCGATACCTGCCGAATGGATGTGGAAGTAACTTACCTTTGAGCGTTTATTATTGTTCAGGTGTTGGTATGCAGCAGACTGAGGAACCAAGTCTTTTACCCGCAAATCACATTAATGTAGTTTATTTTTTATGTCCTCTTATCTGTGAATGGGTAATTAGAAATTGCTCTACTAGTTTCGTGTCTCGTGCAGTCATAATACATTACGTTTAAAACGTGTTAAAGGTCAGCAGAGGTTTTACACAATGGTTTAATCTTCCTGTCTTGTAAACTTGTGTCAGAATTAATGTACCGCAAATATTAATGACATAGGTGATATTCTAGCTAAATGTTCTGTACAGAGTCATATAACGGTATTTCACTTCTGTAAGACGGAATGACTTATAACCTACGTATCCGTATATTTTAAACGTATTTGTTCTTTTGAGAATTAAAATAGGCCTACGCGAAGGACTGAATTAAGGCTTGACATCAAACATCGATGTCAACCCAAATTTTTAATTTCGGTTTCACTGAATGAACACTGGTGTCAGTAATGAAAACTTACTAATTTTAGAATATACGTTTGTCTTAATTTTAATAGTAGTGAAATGTTTTATAATGCGTATATCCTTCCATCCGCTTATCCTGATCTGACTCGTGGAGATAAAATATAAACATTTGAATTCAATTAAAGTGTCATTGCAGCGCACGTGCTACATTTTCCTGCAATTCCGCCGAAAAAAAATATATTTTTACGAACAAAATTTTTCATCTCGATAGAAATATCGGTTACCGAAACAAAAGATAGCTGTAACTGGTGTCAGTGGATCTTCCTTCCAAATGTTTATCTTTTGGAAACAATTATTACGTTTATTAAAATTTTACTTATTTTACGTATTTTGTATGACTATAGAAGAAAATTATGATCCAAAATATATATTATGACAAAATGTTTAACAGCGAGACAAAACAATGCGTGATACTACATAGAGTAGTACATACATATATTAAAAGTTTGTATACACATACAGTGAATAATGAATGAATGGAAATTTTATTGACAGTCACTATATATGCACATATGCTTACATGTACAGTATGTATTATATATAATAGACATACAGACATACTCAAAATTTCGAAATTCAATTGATCCACCAAGTAGCCTATACAGTCGAATTAAAGAAGAGCCAGTTGTTTACAGCTTTCTTTCATTTTGAAGTGTAACAATAAACTTAAGCGAAACATGAAAAGTTCACTAAAAAAGAGATTTCACGGATCAAACAGAACGATGAGATTTCCTTTTAAGCCTTACATCAGCCTAAGTTGTGGGTTTTGATCTTCTATAACAATTCAGGCTCTAAATTCAAAAATTGTCTGAATAAAATGTAAATAAAATAAATCAAATACTTGGTGGGTCCGCTGCTGATAATGACCTCACAGCAGATTCAGGTATTGTTACAGTATAACAGAATGAGTTTGAACTGAACAAATTGTGTATTAATCTTTTATGAATCCGAACCCACAGCTCTTCGCCCTGAGAATTCTCATTCAAAATGATGCGCTTTATTTAATTATAGAATCATCTACATCTTTCTCTTTTCATGTTTTGGTGCTGATATAGTTCATTGTGGTTCTTGTTTAAGGCAATTTTCTTGAAGAAATGTATAGCTAAATTATTGTTTTCGGTTTATATAACAATTTCTAGTTTCTAGGTTTTGAAGAAACAGATGTATCAGCCTGTATCACGATGCACAATCATATTCGTGATTGATACACAGAAATATGTTTTATAACAAAATGTAAGTAAAGTCGAATATTTACAGTATATATATA
>JAODKE010000095.1:1478007-1497698 GCA_026779605.1 Mormyrus hasselquistii
TAAGCGGTTAGAGAAAATGGATGGATATATTTCCTGGACTTTCCACTCATGTCTAAGGTCATATGTAGTATGTAAAACGACGTAACGGTATTATATCAATAAAAGTTAATGGCATACACTGACAGCAGGAAGTTCATATGGGGCACAAAAAATAAAATAAAAAGCAAAGAGTAAGAAATGAAAACAGAAGCTTGACACTTACAAATCCACAATTAATCTGAGTAACTATTATTTTGATTTAAAGTTTCCTACGCAAGTTAAGCTATCTGATTTTCTTGTTCCGTGTAACAGGCAGGTCGGGTGAGACCGCATGTTTTGTCTCGAATCGAAAGGCTTTCGGTGGCTTAGGTCGTCTGCTCAGTGTAATTCCTGTAGAACATTCCGCGGTAGAAAACTGATTTATAGTTGTTAAGTTTGTTTCAGCCCTCCCGCCTCTGGGAAAAAAATTCAAACGCCCCACACATCTCCAAACGGAAAGCGGCTTTCTAAGCACGTTGAGGAACGTGCCACGGTCAATAACCTAATTATACTCAAAAAAGGCCTTGGTCATACTGTCTAAGATAATTAGACAATATCACGTTTCTGAAAACTTCATCGTACCTTTCGCTTCAAAGTATATGTTTTAAATATGCATACGATTTGGATCTTGGAATTTCACTATAAAGTTAAAATTTAACAAAAACAAGAGTGTACGACACAATGTCTATGGCAGTAGACAGGGGAGCTTGAAGTTGAAACCAGGGTCACCCGCTATTGTGCGGGAACAGGGGGCGCTCACATTGGCTGGAGTGGCATGTCATAAATCTGGCCGCTCCTCCATTCAAAGTGGCCGCGTTCTCAGCAGATGTTTGTCATCCTTCCTGGGTGCGACTCTCTCCGCCTGTGCGTATGTTGAAACGGCCTCTCGCTTCCCCAATTCCCGAGAAGCTCCGCAATCTTCCGTACACCTCCGGTTTAATAAAGTACTGGGATATCTTCAAAACAAAATTAAGACCTAGTGGTGATTCAGGTGATGGGACAAAATGGGTTCAAATCTGAAGGGCGCTGACTTTAATTTGGGAAAACTACTGGAACTTCCGCGCTTCAAAGCATATCTCGTGGTAGCTACGAATTACGTTCTTCCTTTTAGAGATACCTTGCTTTCTAAATGTGTTGATATATTATATAAGTCGCAATTCACTCAATATTACTCAAATATTTTTATATAAACATAAATATTAGAGGTTATAAATGAAATTCACCCTTAAAAAGTCAACCTGTCTTAAATATTCAATGAAAAATAGTCCAAAGAACCAACTTGCTAACTTTCCGTAGTATTGAGCGAGATTCACGTGCTGTATTTTTCCGAGTACTAGGAAATCTTATGAGCCACAACCGTAAAAAGAAGCACTCAAAGGAAGGTGTGTGTCTATATCGTAATTTGAGTAAAGAAATTGTTTTGTTTTGTATGTAGTATCTAAAATCCTAACAAAAAATCAGCCCAGTGAAAATCATTGTTATATTGTCTGAGTTTTTAGTTTGTCAGTTATTTACATCAGCCGGATTATCATCATCCTGTGTTATAAAGCACTCCTGTAGTTAAAAAAAAAAGTCCCATAACGGAAGAAACTTACATTTGTTTACTTCCAGAGATGATTCATTGATATTTGTATTGTAATATGTTGTATTGGCTGGAATTTAACACCGGGCCATTTAGAAATAACTTAAAGTTGGCAAATTTTTGTCTAATTTTAGTAGATGACATGGAATTGAAAAGGAAAAATATATCTAATTATGATATACGAAGTCGAGTAACTCCAGCTCAGTTTACATCGCCAAGATTGTTTCCGTGTCGTTTGCACCAAGGCTATATAGTCAAACTTATTGAAAGTGTCTTTTTAGAGATTTTATTTGTTGGCATAACCATAACTATTCTGCTCCTTTAATTACATATTAATCATTACATAATGATTAGATGGATGGAAATCTAAATTACTTACATTATGTGTTTTCAAATCACCCTTTATTTCAATGAATATAGTTGTATTTTCAGACAATCCTAAATAATAAAAAAGGCACCAACGAAATAATGATTGATTTAACAAATAAAAACCTGTAAAACAAACATATGATGCGATCTATACGTTTCATGTGTTTTTATAATAATCACACGTTTTTAATCTTTCCCACATCCCCTCTTGCATAGTTACATAGTAATAGCAACGGACTGATTAGAAGAGAGAACGGCGCGCTTTGCGCGAAAGAAAGAAGGTGTGATTTATGGTGGCTTGGGCGGTTCAAACAGAGTTCACGAAGAATTGCCTCGTCCTGACAGCCAGCAGTTGACTTGCTTTAACAATCTTCTGTTGGCAATTCATGCGTTTTCGCTCAAGATCATTTCCCCCAATAACTGCAACGATGGCCATTTGAAATAAAAATGTAAAATATGATTTCAAAAATCAAGCAAAATGCACAAATAAATTTGAATATCTTAAAAATGTATTGAAAGAAGGACAAGGGCGAATGCGGTGAATTATAAACGGCGTACGACAACCAGTTTTAATAAACTACATTAGAAAATTGGTATCTTTGAAAAAGTTTTTAATAATCAGAATGCAGTAAAATGGTTTAAACGATATCCTTTTCAAATAAAACATTCGTAAAGAAGGACATTTTTCGTTGGCGACCACGGGCAAAGAACGCCGTCTTGGACATATTTCGAGTCATACAGGCCTATGATAGAATGCAGGATCAGAATATCTTGCCTCACTGTACATGTTGTACCCTTTGTCAGCTTTCGACTTGTACCAGAATATACAGTCTTTTGTGGTTTCATTCCCACTCACCGCTTAATCTGTATGTTTGGCTATTGCAAAATAATTTACATGTGTCATTCAGTAAACTACGAAATATCGATCACATGAAAACGTTTCATGCAAATAAAAAGTGGAATAACTTATCTTAACTTGATCAGGTTAATTTTAATCAATTCTAATAACAGCGTAAATTAGCATTCGACTTAATTATGATTAATGCATTATTAAAGTACTGAATTGTTCAGAAGCCGTTAACTATTAAGTACTCTGAGTGATTAAATAATTGATTATATTATAATAGTATCAAATACAATTACAGGCAAAACGGAAACAATGTATTTCTTTCAGTTTAGTTATGATACTCTTCCGAAAATCTTTCCGAAAGTTTTAAAACAGGCCAAGACCAGCGACAGATCGAATATAATTTTCCCGGTATTATTTTTGTGAAAATTACAAATGGATTCAATTGGACTTTCAGAAATCTGAAATGGTATGTTACAGACAGTCGTTGAATCGGTCACTGCTGGTAATGGCCTCTCAAAAGATCAGCTATACGGAATCATATAAACAAGGCCATATCAGCTGCGACAAACCGATAAAAATTGACTCGTTGCTGGGAAATGATCGGTCAGACAAGTGTTACTGACAAATGCATCCCACAGGACGCAGAAAGGGAGCTGAACAATAAACAGACATATAGATAAGAGCAACGTAGTGAGTAGCCGCTGTACACGTTTTCACGACGGCGGGCGCAAAAATGAAAACCGCGCGAATTTTAATTTTTTTCTTCATATCGAAGCTTGCAATTTAGTTTAATTAGTGAATCGTCAACATTTTGACATCGTGTGAATATGGCGAGCGCTATAAGGATTTCCCCTTTAGGCCGCTAACCATCACTTGACCAAGCAAAAATTGAAAATAATGACAAACAGTTTTAAAAGAGATTAGAAGAAGGAAAAGTTGAACAAAAATATGAGTAGTAGTCTAATGTTCTATTGCGTACAATTCAGTATCCATTTATTTTGTGGAAAGCATGCGGTCAGATCGCTATCACCCATTTTCACCAAAACACGCGCGCCCTTTAGCGCCCCCACTGCCAGCAGAGTTGCCCTAGAGATATTCGCATTTTTCATTTGTATAGAGAAAAATGAAACTTTAAGTATCTCTGGAGCAGAAACAAACGTTAACTTAAAGTATCAGAAAGTTCATTTTCATCCCCATGAAACAGATGTTTTTTTCAACACTCATTTGAATTGTTGTATCTGTTTGGATTCTCGTATTTTTGCGTTGCATTCAAGACAAAGACCATGAACCGGTTTGTGTAAGAATATGATATTTTGCATTTAGTTATCAGGGGGCCGTACTGCTGTAGCATAAGGAAGCTCTTATTAAATTCAAATGAAATCCACACTGACTCAACAGCTGAATTCACGTTATATTTACGATTTGAATTATTTATTGGGTATTGAGAGTCATAAATGGTAACGGTTGCAGCTCAGCGAACACGTTGACTTCCCTTTGATCAACAATAAATGGAAGGTCTAATACGAAGGAAAGTCGAGGTCGGTACTGGCTTTGTATTCCTGGTAGGAAGCATAGTCAAAATGATCTAATATCAAAACATCATAATCAAAATAGCACAACTGTTGTAAAAGCAAAATCAGATAAATGAGGATCTGGTAAATGGAGTAAATTTGTAAATTTTTAATTAAACATTTGTTCACTCGCCGTTCAAAAACCTGTTTTGAGTTTTCTAAGTGGGTCAAGTTTTAAATGTGGATTATTCTGTTATCTTTGCGCTGTAAAACACAAGTCAGAGAATGTAAATTACATGAGGGTTTTACCTGATCTGACCAGGCTGGATTCTGTCAGATGGGACCAGCCAGGGTCAGCTTGGGTTTGCATTCTTCTCGTCAACATCCATCATTAGATGAGGCAAACACAGCGAGCAATTAGTGTCAGGTTAACACTCAGTTTGAGCTGCAGGACTAGGTTGGCTTACCTAACAGTTAAGTGTGTTTGAATGTATATGTATCTGTGGGTATATCACACACAGGAAGGTTTACCATTGTCAGCAATACTTTAAATATCATCATATACCTGGTATGTCCATGATACTGAGGGATGAATACTAGAAAAATGTAGTGAAAAATAGCCAGTAGCTCTGTGTTTAATGTCCATTATTGGATTAAATATTCAACGGAGAAATAGCAAGATAAGGAAAGAACTAACTGCATATAAAGGTAGTGCCAGGTTTTCATTTATCCATCCGTCTCTCCATCCATCCATCCATCAATCCATCAATCCATCTCTCATTAATGAAGCACAAGGCAAGTGAATCCTGGACAGGCAACCAGCATATCACTTATTATATACACTGGAGATTCTCGACTCTTATTTCTGGTTGAACCTACCTTTGTTGTTGTTGATGTGTGTGTCTGTGTACTTTTATATACATGCATGTAATGGCTAGACAATGAATTTAACCTTAAAGATGATTCATGTTTTGAGAAACTGCAGCCCTTATATTTACCTGCCCAGTTGATTCTGTTTAATCCGTTGTGGATGTGAGTGTTACAGTCATTACAGAGATGCAGTGATGCTTAGAGCTGTATTACTTTTTTTGTCAGGAATTTGAAGTCTGAGGGTTTTCTCATAAGCTTTTATATGTCTGGCGGGTGGTAAATTTAATTATGGTTTTATGAGTAGCCTTGGTTTATTAAAGACGTTGTGAGTCATGAAACTGCAAACGTGGTTTGTGAGAACACCTATTATAATACCAAACTATTCAGTTTTTATTTAATTACATTTTACTGGCATTTCATTATGATGATTTTATATTGGTACCTGCAATAGTTAGTTTTTTCCCCAAGAATGTGTATAATGTTCTAAAAAGTATTAATTAAAAACATGATTAAGGGTAACCTAAAATCCCATTATGTATAGTTAAAAACTGCAGTCAAAGAGTTCACTACAGCAATATTAATGGGGAATTTACAAAACAGAAAAGATCGTTTACAGAAAATCTCCTGAGTGTGCACAGGAAACTGTACTGCAGTTCGGTTTAAACTCCCTACCTTGATCTCCAGATAATTTCCACCCTCTGACAATGCCTGCAGGCATGTTTTGCTATTTGCATTGGAAGTCTACAGGTTAAATGGAATAAAATTTATGTGCTTTGAAGTTGTTGGTATTCTCCTAATATCAATTTCAACACCTGCTATGTGTCTGTCAATCTGTCATACGATGTTTCAGTGTTCATATTTACTCGTGGATTTTGGATGAGAGGAGAGGGACTTCCTCACATTTTTTTGGTTTATAAACTTCAATTTCCTATGCAAATTTGGAGCTACTGAAAGTTAAAGAATAAACAAAATGAAGGCACTATGTTCACTTGGAGTACAATTCAGCCAAGTACATAACAGGAACCAATACAGAAAATGACTGTTTCCAGTAGTATATGGTAAATATCCTCTGCGGTAAACATGATGAAAAATGAAGCCACTAAATCCCACTTGAATTCAATTTTAATCTGCAATAGTAATCAGTCAATCAGCAATAGTGATTCAATGTATTATTTCCACATCTTTTCAGCATTTAATCACGTCTGAAGCACCCGTGGTTTGAATTGTACTGTACTATAAGTGTTGATATTTAGAATTTACAAATGCATTCAGTTAACAGATCTCAGATCAGGTGTCAAAACATACATGAGTAATAGCAGGAATAATTTGTCTCTTTGACACAGCTGCTATGAGAGCAAAAAGCCGCACTTCTTCTTGTGTTTCTTGTTGTGTACATTCTTGGAATCTATGGCTAAGGGCAAGGCATGAAAGAGAAAGGCAGACCTCCCAGTACAACCCGAAACATATTTCTTAGAACTATTTGCTTAGAACATGCCCAAAACCTCTTTAGATCATAAATTTCTCGTGAATTGTATATCCTGGCAGCCCTTCAGAATTGTACAGATTTTAATTATCGTGCCTCAGACTCCCGTTGATAGACGACATATTGTGCCTGAGGTGGTTCGCTCTGAGGTCTGCAGTGTCAAAAGTGATGGAGGTCTGCAAACCCAAAGTGGGCAGGCCTGCCATACAACCCTAACCCTATTGGTTAACACAATGGTCTCTATTGGAAATAAACTGGTGTGCAGTTTCAAAGAGCAAATAGTAAATATATAGGTAGTACGAAATATTTAAATTCAATAATTAAAATGTCTGCATTTAGATGTTGCGTGATTATGGCTAACTTCCAAAAATATACTTTAAAAATCTGATTGCCCAGTAGGTCATATTATGATGACCTCTTAAAATTATATGGTGTGCAGTGAGGGATTTTAGGAGAAAAGACAATAATACACATTTTTGGATTTTTTTTAATATTCATGTCACCAAGCACTCCCTTTCCTGTATATGTATGTCTTCATATGGTGTCTTTTTTAGAATACCATTTAGATTCCATAAGGACTGTACATGTTTTATATATACAACAGTGTAGATGTAGTGCTAGTAAATGTATTGATTTTGAGTTTGCTGAAGTAGTACGGTCAGTCTGCACAGATCCGGCGGAAATTGATGCTTATTTGATGCTGGCTATGCTTTATTACGGATAATGTTCACTCTTCTGATGATTGTGATGTTTTTTTTTTTTAATGACTGCACAGCTTCGAAAGCACTTTGCGTTTACTACATGGGCTTCTCCCACCCCCATTACGCTGTCTGCATGACGCGTACCATTTCCATACTTACCCCTTTTCCCTAACCCTTTTTCTCCAGGTGAATTAACTCGCTGCAGCAGAAATAGGAACCGTATCTTCCCTTAAATGGAGCGTCACCTTCAGTGGGAGCTGGCCAGAGTCCTGCCACACACGAGGTGGGGATTCCCAAGCCGGGTGCCGTGGGACCCCCAGGTTTGAGCTTGATATGAAGAGTGATGTGAAGAGGAACACGGACCCCTCAGACCTTTGCCTGTGCTGCGATGATGGAATTTTTCCACACGCTTCTGGAAAAGCATGGCTCTCTCGGGTCAGGACATGGTGGATCCTCTGCTCTCGCAGGCGGGTCCATTCCCAGTGGATACAAACACTCTTCCGGGACTGTAAAAGCTGCCAGGCCTCACTCTCCCACCTGAGGTGACGTCACCGCAAAGCAGCTCTTTGAAATGCCTGTCAGAGACGCCTCTCCTCCTCGTATCTGCAGTGCATTAAAAGGGAGCAGTTGTATCAATTGGCAGGCCCGCGCAGACAAACGCATGGTCTGCCACTGCTGAGCTTTCCACTGATTATTGTGAAGTGAGAATGCAATATTTGTTGAAATATTTATAACCTTGGCTGCCAAACAGGCAAATGGGGAAAAGTACAGACAGCATTAATAGATATTTGTTCAGTTTGTAGTTTACATTCCTTCAAAAGAGGTTTTGAAAGGGCATAACAATGAACTTTAATGGACCAGAATGTATTTTGTCCAGTTTATGTCGATGCATAAACAGACAGGCAATAAGCAATCCCATTAAAAGGATTCATTTACAAAACAGATTTAACCCAGGTAGTCATTATGTCAAAACATCTGGTAATTTGTGTGTTGAGGGATCAGTTGTGAAAATAAAATCTGGAAACAATGACAAATACAGTGCAAATCCTGTAAGACTCGCGAAATGGCTCGGACGTGTTTTTCAAATAAAACCCTATGTTGCTTTAAAGCATCTGTCTTTACTTTGTCCGAAGACACAAACATCTAAATTTAGGTGCGCCGTCTTCCAGCGTGGCCTGTTGTAATTATTCATCCGTGAGGTATTTAGTGTGGAACAGCTGCAGTCTCAGGGACCTCCTGCGATCTGCTATACAGGTGGCGTGTGGGGCCCCGGGGTCTGAGGGGACCAGGTAACCAATGGCCAGCAGAGGAAAAGCAGCCCGCTGGCACAGCGCCACTTGTATATGCTGGAAGTCCCGGTAACGGCGGAGCCTAAAATCGCTTCCCGAAGCATCACCCCCCCCACCCCCCCCAACCATGTGCTGGAAACGTAAATGATGTCATCTCGGATGGGAATGATGTGCTTCGCTCCATACCCTGAATGAGGCCATGTTGTTTTTAAATACTTCATCGAGAAAATTACCTGTAGTTATGCTTTTAGCGCTATCAATCTCTCGCCCCCCCCCCAACAAATCCATTGGATTAAACACACGTTTCTACATTAACTTCAGGGTGAGAAAAATATTTATCATATGCATTGGAAGCAAACATGTCAAAAATTGTCAAGGATGTCTGACTGACTGACAAGTACCAGACTGTGTATGACAGCATTACAGAAGGCGTGTGAATCATGGCACACTTTTCACCATTTCTCCCCTTTTTTGTTTGTTTAGTTCCCAGTTAGCGCATGAATTATATCGAGGGAAAAAAAGGTGGCCAAGACTGACAAGAAAGTTAAGAGCGGACATTAAGGAATTGTTCGTAAATATAATAAAATTTAAAAAATCATTTATCGTTCACTGCATATTTTTATTACACGTGTAGAATTTGAGTATTCACAACTATGCAGGAAAAAAAAATGACGGTTTAATTTTCCTAACGTGTTTTTTCATTCCATCCTAATTTTCACTGTGTATGTGTGAGAGAGATGGAGAGATTTCACACGTACCCTAAGGCCATGACAGACCTCAACATGTCCCACTTCTTCTGAAGATGTGGTTGTAAATTTCACACATATTCAAAGGATTTTATCCAAGGTCTGCATGCCAAGAATAACAGTCAATCCAGAAGAGATCTCAAATTCTGTTTAATGCACTGTTTAATTCAGCTGGAGCTGATCAGGACATATTTGTTCCTGCAAAAAAAAAAAACTGCTGAATTCTTTCAGACCATTAACCAGTACTTGTTGTGACAATTTGAATTCTTTCTTCTATTTTGAATAGCAGTATTTTTTGTGCTTGAGTTTAGGCACAAACCCCTGGGAAAACTTAGCTAACAATATCTTTAAGTTGCGTGACAAACAACAGAAAATGAATCTGTTTTCCGGCTCCCTGTTGGTTTGAAAGTTATTTTTTTTAACAGTCATGGGGACTGTGCGCTGGGAAAGCCTGGATTCTTTCATCTGGGGATTCCCTTTTCCAGGCTGGAATGAAGCAGGATGGACAACCAAGAACCATCTGAATAAATAAATATAATAGCCATTTTTTTCAGAATAGAAACAGAAACTCTTTGTAGCACCAACGTCTAGGTCCCCCCTATTCAAATCTGGCCCTCGATTCCAAATCCAGACCTTGTTTTCCAGTCTCCCGGGTAGTTAGCTTAATAATTTGTGGCTCTAATTGGCCAGAGGCTTCACAACTGGCTCTCTGGTAAAGGAAAGCTGGAAAAACAGCAGTGTTCGGCCCTTGAGGACCATGATTTGAATAGCCTTAGTCTAGGTCATCAAACAAAATAAAAGAATATTCTAGTATATAGGAACATCAGGGACATGGAACAGGGGGTGGGATAAATCTGAATCACTCCTCTGAGACGGACAGTAGACCAGCCTTCCCTCCACAGGCAGACGTGCACCCTGAACACAAAATCAAACTGAGAACACAAAAACCTTCACACAAATGTTAAAGAACGAAAAGGACAATGCTGTTTAAACATGGAGCAAGTGATGTCCCAGGATTCATATTATGCATTCAGTCAGTGATTCATTCGTGTTCCATACCTGCTAGATTCTGTGCCGGGTCACAGGAGCTCTTAGCCGATCCTAGAAACTACGGCTGCAAGGCCCTGGGTTAATTCCCTGTGGCCCATATTGTACATGAGACATATATTTAGGCACATGTGAGCTATATTGAGAACATACAAAATATACATACAATACTCATATTTTAATACATTAATAGTGACAGTTCCTCCAACAGCCATATGTCACATTTACCAAGTCTGGATAACACAGCAATTTATGGTGAATACAGTGAGCAAAACGCAGATGGACCAGATTAATAACAAATTGTGGCCATTTCTCCTTCCCAAGATGGCTGGCACCACCCAAGCACATGTTTTGATGCCTTAGTTTCCATCTTAAACATATTAAATTAGACTTATGTTCATAGTTTTCATTTGTAAACTAAATTAAAAAAAACTGAATGAATGGTTTAATTATAGCTGGAACAAACCACAGAAACCACATTTAATTGCTGGTGAGACACAGTTGCACAGTGGGACACAATGTTTAAAGGTGGTTTCTATTATGCTGGAGGACTTCAACAATGGCACTTTGCAGGATTACTTAATAACCTTCACTTTCTGTGTTGTCCTTACCATCTTCGGGAGCCATGCATCCGGCCTCAAGCATGCACTTTAGCTGCCTATTGATGGAGTACTGGGTCACCTCTTCTTCTCAAATTGGTGGTCGAAGCTTCTCCTTCTACCCCAACAGCAGGGAACCACATTCTCACTGCGGTGACGCTACATGCTGATCGTGTCCTATTTCTTAATCAAATTTAAATTATAAATCTGCTAGACCAGTAATCAATCCTGGTTGGCTTTTGCCCAGCATAAAACAGACCCAATTAAGACCATGCCAGGTGGCCAGGAACTTGTTCTGAACCTTGGGGATTAACTCCAAGTTTGGGTCCCCAGGTGAGACTCCCAAGGTTGTGGAAATTAAAGGAGAATCTGGATAAAGCTACCAGTTAAGTAACGAACACAGATTCAGCACATTTTGAATTTTGTTGACAAACTGTACATTTTTTCAATCCAGATAAAATCCTATTTTAAGACATTGTCTTGACTACTGGGCACTTAAAAATAAAGCTACAAAATAAAATATCAAGTAAATTGCTAATTCAATTTAAAAGTGTGTGAAGTGTCTTTGTTTCCTTGCTATTGTTTATTCGTCATCTTGCCCGCACAAGCGTAAGCGCAGCGAAGGTGCAGCTGGCCCGGGTTTCCACGTGCCACGCCTGCAAATTCATAGAGGCAGAGCCCGACGTTAACTGGAGAAGTTCAATTTGTTTAAAGCGATCAAGCGCGTTGCCGCTGAGCTGCGTCGAGCCGGGCGGGGAGCTAATGCTGCACATACATCATCCCGCTGGTGTCCGTAGCCGCGCGTGAACGGGGGGTGGGGGGAGGGGGGGGCTTTATTGGGTAGCTGGCCTGCCGGTGACCCCCTGGTTGCAGCTTCAGCAAATGCCGTCTCAATTCCACGATGCTCACTGCGTTGCCGCGAAGCTCCCCACTCTCTCCTCATCCCTCCCTCCCTCCCTCCCTCTCTCCCTCCATTTGTCACAATCCTGCGAGAGGCACCGTCGGAGACAAAGACAGGAATGCTATCAATTCAACCCCGGCTGTGTAGATCAGACACATCCCAACAGTGGACAATGTGTACTTCAGGCTAGAATTACTGCATGCAAGTAGCTCACGCTGGATGCAGAAGCACATAACAGAATCCTGCATGTTAAAGACGGAAGTATCCACTTTAGCACCCGGTTATGCCGTGTTGATTTCCAGAGGGGTACATGTGGTGCTGGTGCAGCGGGACTAGCCAGCACCTTAAAAGGTATAACTCAGCGTGAACGGGTAGAGGTTCAGTATCGGACTGACAAAGGACTGAGGGCTTCCGTTATGTTTATGAAAGGATTCCGGGGGGGTCCCATAGAGACACAGCACACAGAGAAGCAGAATCACAGGAAGCTGGGGGAAAAATTACATTTGTCTTTGTAGTTAATAATAATAATAATAATAATAATAATAACAATAACAATAATAATAATAACAAATGAGATGACAATCTGGACCAAGTCTAAACAATTTGTAGAAAAAAAATATCTTGTTGCATAATTTCTAGCTGTCCCATTGTTCTCTATCGAATATCCAGCACTGGCTCTTATGAAGAAGCTTTACTTACCAGACAAGTTATACAACATGTAACATACAGCAGAAGCTAAAATCTGTATGTTTGTACAAGTCTGCACACACACAAAAAAAAACGCATTGTCCTAGATTTAAGATTAATATGGAGCCATCTCAAATCTACAGCAATTAAATGTTATAAGATACCCATCATTGATTCAGCAGTGATTTATCCGCCAGAGTCGTAGTGTTCACGCAGAACGCTGCAAACCTAATGGACACTTCCTGTATTTTTCAGCAGGCGTCGTTGCAAGGCACCACAAGGGCTGCCAAGCCAGTTAATCAGGACCATTCCTGCCGTGACCGGCCTAGCATGGCACACAATCGCTGCTACACAAGGAAACACGAGCAGCTATGTACATCCCAGACAAGTACATGGGGAGCACTCGGGGGTTGTCAGGCTGACTGACGCTGCCTAATCATTTTCATGTATACGCCAAATAGACAATGAGTGAACACTCAAACACAGGGGCTATTCTATATGGTTCCCAGGCTGAATGAGACGCTCTCCATGACTGTAACAGAGCTTACCATGATATCAGTCCAGGGCTGCCCCGCCATACGCTGCCTGCAGGAAGCATTCACCTCATTCGGCTGCGTGAAACAGTGCATTTCGGTGTTTTTCCTTACTGTTTAACAAATCATTTAGAAAAATTGCTATAAAATACTTGGTCAGCTAAGTGTTTACACTTACACTTGAAGAAAGTGTGTTGGGAGGATGTCCATATCAGTAGAGTCCATCTGGATTTTGCACCATAATTCAAGACAATTCCGTCGAAGCTGGATGAGGATCAGACGGCCGTTGACGTCCAGGCTTCAAGTGGGCCACTCAGAAACTTGCGCTTTCTTCTTAACAAGCCACTACAGTATAACCCAGGCTGAGAGCGCCGGGTCATCTTCCTGATAAATCTCAGACTTGGCTCAACTGCAGATTGCAGTGTGTTTTCTTAAAAGGTGCGTCTGTATTAAGACATTTATCTTTTAAGAGGACAACAGTTACATAGCTGCCTGCTTCATACCAGGTAGGACATTACATAGTGTGTTGGGATTTCAGGAGATGTAACAAATATGTGAATAAGTCATCTTACCAGAGACTCGTTTTCCAAGAGACATTTAAGCAGGATTTCCCACTTTCTAGAGGACTTTGTTGACCTGAAAATAGGACTTTTTTCATTCTTTACTGAGAATTATGCTCGTCTTTCAGAGATTCCAGTGGGTTTTGGCTAGTTTTTCCAACTGGCGAAATCCACCATTATCTCTTTGAATGACCTTTGGACTCCATGAATCTGATTTTGTGAATTTTGGAATACCATTGTGAATTGTGGGAATGCCATAAGTGAAAGGCGTGTAAACATTCAGGTTATAACACAGAAAAATGTGGAAGCATTGACCTCTCGTAACCTTATATAAAGGGAGAAAAAAAACCTTCTGTACGTAGTTAATGAAAGAATCTACAATATCATACACATATATGTAGACCTTTGGCATCAGAAATTTTAAATATGTGAAATGTAGCTGGAAATTTCATTTTATAGGGAGCTGACAGTTTCTAGGCATTCATAAAGCAAAAAGAAAAGCTGAAAAAGCTGTATCCTACAACAAAGATGAATGTTTTACAGACAGTATTTTATCAGAAAAAGGCACCAGTGCCAGGCCAAAAAAAGCTCTCGTCAGGTTTAAAATACCACTTTTTAAAAGACAGAGATTTGTTGTTTTTGGTTTAACAGCCTCTCACGTCATTAATTTTGTTGCCGTCGGGAATGTTCTGGAATGGAGTGACGTTATGAAAAGGCAGAAGAACGGTGGTCGAAACAGCTGGTCCCTATGTATGTTCAAAACACAGCATCTAGGAGGAGATGTTTCTGCTGCAGACGGAGATACATCGCAGAACAATAACCCATCTAGCAGGTAATACTTGTCGTCAAATTTCTTTCAATTATCCAGCTGGTTTTTAGACACTGGGTAATTTAAATGTGGTTCTTGTCCATGAATACTGATTATTCAAATACAGAGTGGCATACCCAAAATAGATAAATTACTAATTAAAAGCATATTTCATTCATTCATTCATTCCCCATACCCATTGGTCGAGTCCAGAGCCAATCCCAGATGCAACAGGCACAAGGCAGGGAATAACCTTGGACAGGGCGGCAGCCCACCACACATCCACACCTACGGACAGTTTGGAAAATCCAGCTTCATCTTAACATGTTTTTAGACTGCAGGGAAACCAGAAAACCTGGAGAAAACCAGACATCAACATGCTGAAAATATGTAAACCCATTTTATAAATAAACAGACAACAGTACCACTATTAACCACTGGCTCATAAAAACAAGCCTGCTTCCCACATACAGTACAGATGCGACGTGGTTCAGTTTTGGAGCAATACTAGAGAAACCATGGAAGAATTATTCATTAAATCCTCATTAAAAGTGGCGTCATGCTCCATAACAACCTACACTGCAGTGCTTTTCACTGCATTGGCACTTGGGAAATACCACTCAGCACAATCCGGGTTGGCCACTACCATTTGTTATGAGGAACAGGTAAAGTGGTGCGACTCCTGCCGCCTGACGGTGATGCCAACTTGAATTTATTTCTATATAAAAGGTCAACTTGATTACACTGTTTCAGTTGTTACCTAATAAAGGCCTTTAATTAATTCACATAGAGCAAGGAGTAGGTGCTCTAATTAGCAAGGGACTCACGTTTACATTACCGGAGTGGAGGGAAATTGGTCGTTGCAGGCAAAAGTCACAATCAGTAGTTGGAACTGCTAGATTCACAAGTTTTTATGAACTGAATTCCCATAACATGTACGGGAAGATCACGCCTCATACATTGCATTTTTTCCCTGTTTGTACCAGATGCAGCCCATTACCAACAAATACCGTGTGCCCTGTCTTAACACAGCTCAGCAAGTGTGAATGAATTTATATCCGAAGGTAAACGGAGAAACCGCAAAGATTTATTTACTGAAAGAGACACAGGGGGAAGGCTGAACGTGAACGCCGCATGACCCCGAAGCTGACACCAAGACAGATAAGGCTATCATGCAAATGAACATTGTGAGCAATTGCATTCGGTCACCGATGCTTCTAGAATTCCATCACCCCCACCCCCCCACCCCCCCCCCCTTCACCGCTATACTCTGTAAGAATATGTTACGCGGCAGCTCTCATTATCAACAAATGTGCCTATAAATTTCCGTGCAACTGCCAGCAGACAATAAACCCAACGATAATCTGTTACATACAAACAACGACCGGAGTAATTGTAACGATAATAATTTTGGTTGTTGTCAGTGACGTTGCTCTCGTTTTACGTATGTTTTGTAATCTGGCCCATTCTCTTCGGGCTCCGAGAAGATGCAGATTGCTATCGCCGCTCTACTTCAAAACCGCGACGGAAACCCAGGAGCACGATCCTAAACTGGGTTTTTGGGCGAAATGCAAATGGGATGAGACAGAGCAGAAGGACAACGACGAGGCATTAGGACATCCACAATCATTCCAAAGTTATTCATTCTTTTAGCTAAGGTGTGCCGTAACCATTTCTGAGGCAGATGTTTACTTCAGCAAGCGTTTCTTCTAATAGAGACCGATTAAGAACTTAATGATTACAAGGTAGCTCTCTTTATTGTACATTTATCATCATTAAGGCCGCATGAAAAAATATTTATCGAGGAGAAGTAAAACGGCGAACAGGTATGCATCGCACATAGTTAAAAGTGAAATTTTAAAAATGATTCCATGTTTTCGCACCTGAATCTCTTTTATTTCAAAAATGGGAGTCAAATTCTTTGGAAAGTTGGACTGAAAAAAACTGAGATGCATTTCCATTTAATTTCAGATTTAGGAGCAAGAGGATCAGATGAACTTGGCATAAATAAATCACTTCCAGATGAAAGTACCCCATACATCTGGCTATCTGCTATAACCGCATAATCGGTACAGGCTATCTGACGAAGCTCATGTAAGAAGGCAGGGCAGACCCTGTACGGGGAGCCAGTGTATCACTGTGACAAATCATTAATGACGAACAAGCATGAGATCAGTTTGTAACCAACAGTTAACATGGGGTGAATTGATACATAAGTAAGAGCATAATACTACATTATTTACATTATTACATAAGTGTTATCCATTTAATCTGATTCTCAAATAATTATTTTCCTGACCTTCTGATGTTGTCTGGAACCCTACCAGGTGTGTACCCGTGCTATACGAACCCCTTGGACATTCATTTGCGCAGCTGTCCTTATGTCGCATACAGATTAAAGGAAAGCCACATATAGTCAATAATCTCAGCAATTAAAGACGTGCAAACAGCTTTTAAAGCACGACATTACATTTACATTCCCAACACACTCACTGACATATAAGCATAACGTCAACAAGGCTAATCATTTCATCCATATTCAGTCAGCTTCTCCAGGTGACAATTGCAGTGATTTCATTTAGAAAAACATTAATCTCATTTTAAAAAATCCATATTAATTCTAATTATATTTTCTATTAGATAATAGATAAAGGTCGATCGAGGTAGCTTGGCGGGTAGTGCAACGGTTGTCTGTCTGTACAGTTGAGGGTTTCCAATTCAGCATGTTTGTACAGGGTTTTCTCCCACAGGCCAAAACATATCATTAGAATTACTGCTTGTACTGTCACTGCACAGACTGCAAGGGCCCATGGTGATATGACTACTCCGAGGATTCAAACCTGGGACCTTCTCATGCCAGGTACAGAGGTCTAACCCGCAGAGCCGCACACCACAGTCCTGGGACAGGTTTCCTAGGCACCACTGTCCCTCTATTGGCCAACAGAATGGATGCAAGGCAGTTGATTGTTGAACACAAAATCTGTTTAGCAGGATAAAAATCCCCTCCATGCCATTTTCCATACCAGTCATCCAGTATAGTGCTGAAAGGTATATACTATAGTATATACTATATATTCTATACATGCTGCATTTTGCATTCTTCTGACTGATGACTTTGTTGTCAGTGCCTTAAGATGAAGAGGCTGTGCGTTAATATCCACTAGGGGGCTCAGAAGGGACCTACACATTTGGTGAAATTGCACACACTTAGGAGTTAATTAACCCTTATGTGTCACTTTAATTGAATTCAGGCAACACAAGTGGAAACCTTTGTGAAAGCAGAGCACATTTCTTTCTTTGAATCAAGTCCCATTTATCATTTTACCATTAGTGTTAAACATATCATTTTAAACACCCCATAATCAAAATCTTCACTGTGCTGCTTTCTCCGTTATTTCCATCTAAGAATACATTAGTGTATAAAGAAAACTGACTATTTCATCATACATAATAAACAATATTTTTTTTGTTAAATTTGTATGCTCACAAAAGACGTCTGTTATTTTTCCAGTAAATAAGGATTTATCTTCTCAGTATTTACTATATATAGAATAACACATTACAATGAGTGTTGCAAAATTTAATATCCTTATGACATTTTCTAACTTTCTCTGTGCCTACCTATGGTTTTACCGTAAAGTCTCTAATATAGCATTCACAAATTATTTCTTAGCAGATGCTTTTATTCAAAGCAACACATTTTTTTAGAAAGCAGGTTAGACAGAGTCCCTGCAGCTACTGTAATTAAGGGTCTTAATTAAGGACCCAATGGCAAGATCAGTATGTTAACCATGGGATTTGAACTAGTGACCTACTGATTACAGACATGGTGTTCTAACTGACTGAGCCACAGCCCCCCCCCAGCTTCCAGTAACAAACAACAAAAAATTTAATATTCCTCTAATTTTAAATGTCACATTTCCATACGTCCAACTTCTAACTATTTATCCTGGTCACACATGGCCTGGACCCAATCAGGACACACAGGGCACAAGCTTGGCATACACTCTGGATAAGCTAACCGTCCACTGCAAGGCAAATACAAGCACATGCTTCAAATAATTTAAATAATTTATAGATGCCAATACATTTATATGCGTGTCTAAGGACTGTGAGGGGAAACCTGCACGGTGCGGGGAAAACAAACTCAGATGGGGTTCAAACCCACAACCCAGGGGTGTGAGGCATATTCCCTACAAAATCAAAAGTGGTTATTAAAATAAATCTGATGGTGCCAAAGGTATATTTTACAGAACTTTCACTCAATCGGGTTTCTAGTTCATTAAGGTAATATTGCCCTGAATCACTAATCTTTTGCCTTATATTGCATTACACTGACAATTCATTCCTTTAATTAATTATTAACATAATTAGCACTTTTATGTAATGATTTCCATTAAAATCAGATGCATGCTCTGAAGAGTTCACTGTTCACTGACGGACATGGATCCATCCCTAATAAAATTAATGGCTGACATATCTCTGGCGTTTACTCCATAGCATTGCATCCAAATACCACCACAAATGGTAATTCGACAGCAAAAATCACTACATATATAAACATTATACAAATGCACTTGATCCTTCCCGAGGTTTACCACAACCATAAAGCAGCAGATTTCCATCCATCCTTCTTCCAACCTGTTTATCTAGTACAGGGTCACAGAGAGCCTGGAGTCTGGCAGTAAGCGCAGAGGAACACCTTGAACGGGAAACTAATCCATCACAGGGCACAAAGACACCACAGGCAATTTAGAGATAGCATGTCTTTAGAAGGGGGGGGAACCCACACAACATGAGGAGGACATGCAAACTACACGCACGCCCGGATGCACGCATACACAAGCATGTGCTCGTGCATGCACACACACACACACACACACACACACACACACACACACACACACTCTCTCTCTCTCTCCATTCATTTCTATGGGATAAACCCTAATCCCAACAATGACAGCCTTATCCACCACCCTGCCCTAACCTTAACCATAAGTAACCAAACAGGATTCAACATAAAAGTAACAGGCTGTTATCACATTGTGGGGCCATTTGGTCCCCAAAATGTGATATATACATAACACCCCCCCCCCCCCCCCCCCCCACCCACACACACACACCCACACACACAAGA
>JAODKE010000095.1:1513611-1528331 GCA_026779605.1 Mormyrus hasselquistii
GGAGAGAGCTGGGGGAGGGGCAGGACAGAAAAGAAAAAAAAAAAAAAAATGCTGCTATGGTTGTATGGTGAGTTTTTCCATTTGACGGGCTGCTGAATGGTGCTGCGATTTAACACAGTGCACAGCATCACTGACTTGCTGGCTGGACCATCTGTATTCACAACAGGCTGTTTACTGAGCAAAGCTAAACAAAGAAAAAACAAACCTCAAATTTGTCTTGGATCCTTAGAACCAAGATGGCTCTCTTTGGCATTCGCTTAAGGCGTTGTTTTCAGTTCTGTGACACGTTTGAGCTTCTCTGAAAGTCAGCGGATGACCTCTGCGGCTGAGATGCTTGTAGGTGCATGGGGGTGCAGATTCAGCCACGTACAAAGATGCTTCCTATCCCGTCTGCTGCAAAAGAAACGCATTCATTAGTGGGAAGAAGACTCATACACACAAGACGTATTAATTATGCATAATGAAATTTATTTCATGCATTTATAATAGCACTTCCATTGGGCTTTACATTCTTATTTACTAATGCCTCCCATTATTATTGATGAACATATTATTAATATTATTATGAACTTCAACAACACGAAGTGGAATAATTCAATAACATTAAATAGGATGCCTTCAGGTAAACTTTCATTAAAAAAAAAAAAAAAAAAAAAAAAAACCAACTAAGCCTGGGGGCAGCAAAAGTAAGAGTGTGTGCTTGAAGCTGGTTCTCTTCACCCAACAGGGATGCTAGGTGACATCTCGTGGCCTCAGCATATTTCTGTGTGTCAAGCAAACAGCTGTAATCAGCAGCTCCAGCTGCGGGGTAATTCTGCTTGGACATAAGAAACTAGGAGGTCAGATACAGGAAGCGCCGGCTGCAGACATTCATGAAGACTTAAGAAATTACTGTTATTCATTCTTACCAAAGAGTTTTAATTGTGTTAAAGGATAAGATGAGCAAAATGACTGTTTAGTGACCTGCAGTCTCCAAGTTTGACCTGTGTGTCATGAATCGATTGCTTCATGTAAACCCCCCCGGCAGACTGACGAGGAGGCGGAGCCTAAAGTTAATGCCGTCTCCGGCCGCTGATGCTGCAGTATAATGCCCTAGACGCTTCCCCCGTCGAAGGAGGATCAAGCTAGTTTCAGTTGCCGCACTGCGGGTCAAATTTCTCAGCAAGGAATCCACGTTATTCAAGTGTCTTTTGTTGTATGAGGACTGAATAACTAGCCTTAGTTTTTCATATATATATATCAAATAAATATATATCCGCTTCAATTAAGTTGTCATCCTGAAAATCTTCACATACTGGCTGATGCACTGAGTACTTAAATAAACACAGAACTCTGATTTCTTATTCAAGGTGAATTCTCGATCCACCCTGGAGGAGACTGTCATAATGACCCTGCATCAGGCATCTGCAAAGGGCAGAGGCGGAGAATGTGGGAGGGAGGGAGAGAGAGCGAGCGAGAAAGAGATGGAGCGAGAGGGAGAGAGAGACAGGGCGAGAGAGCGAGAGAGGAAGAAAGAGAGGGAAAGAGCGAGCGAGAGAGAGAGAAGGAGAGAGAGGGAGCAAGCAAGAGAAAGAAAGAAAGAGAGGGAGAGAGCGAGCAAGAGAGAGAGAAAGAGATTGAGGGAGCAAGCAAGAGAAAGAAAGAAAGAAATAAATAAAGAAAGAGAGGGAGAGAAAGAGAGAGAAACAGAGATGGGAGATAGAGGTAGAATTCTCCAGTGCTCTGCGTCTGCCACACAGGTCTTTGTGCCCTGGCCTGCTATTAGCCCCCAGGCTGAATAAAAGCCCAGTTCATGAACTTAACCTCCTATTCACTGCACAAGCAGCATGACCTTCCCAATCTTGCCTCCACTGAAGATTTCAAAGAAGGACGTTTTCTCAAGAGGAGGCACAGTGGCTCGGGGGGGCTTGAATCTGGCACCAGCTGCGCGTGAGATGCATCTGCATGTTCTCCCCATGTTCACGTCCAGGGTTGTGCTGCACAGGTGGATCATTGACTCACAGCTGCTTCTGGCATGTGAATGCACTCTATATAGGGCGGTAAGCAATCATTGAAAAACAGATGTTTTGTCCACTTTTTTGAAAGTATTCTCTTCCTTTTTTACATCGAGGTGGCCATGGTTTCAAATCCACGCCCACTCTCCGTGCTCCCGCTCCCTCCTCCTCATATTTAGGTTCCCGCCTGCCCTGTGGATCCCATCGTTCTCTCCGTAGCAGCAAGAAGTGACCCAAACCTGCTCGTACGTCAAGCGCTCCAAGGTCATTGGCCGGTCATCCTCGCCGACTGGCTGACCCCAGCGAATTAAAAAAAAAAAAAAAAAAAACGCTTGTTACTAGCCAATCCGGTCAATTAAATTTCCACATAAGGCTGTACCTTCCCCTCCGGTCATCTTCAGCACCGTGCTTGGAGGGTGTCATCTGCATGGCATGATGGAAGAGGCTTTTACTACCTATTTAGAACGAAGCCGTCCACACCACACTCTAATTACCCCCCCCTCTAATGGCAGCTGCCCAGCATAATTTCTTTTTGTTTGTTGACCTAGTTGAGCCCTAAGAAAGATGGATTGGGGGCAGGGGGGGATGCACATAGGAGGAGAAAAAAAAAACACACACTTATTCTATTTGTAGGGTCATACTTCAGATTATGTATGCTTACCCTTATGAAAGCTCTGGCAGATCACAGCATGTTAATACCTCTGTCCGTGGCCTTAGGCGATCGCAGATCACAGGCAGCCATTAATCATAATATTTAGTAAACTGGAGAATGAGCATGAAAAGCAAACATAGACCTCTACAAACGGCGCTACGTTTATCCCTTAAATATGTCTCTTCCAAAAATGTAAACAAATCATTTTCAGACCGACACATTAATGTCCAGCAGCCAGAGGTGGTTCCTTTGATCTACGCTGATTTCACTTACTAATTCATTTACAATCATTGGTTTGAGCGTCGCCAGGAATAGGGTCCGTCAATTCGGCTCTTACACCTTGGTTTGCTGCTTCGGCCAGTATCAGTCCCTCGCAGGGTTTTTGTGCCTCAGCCGGTTCACACATAATTCAGACCCGCTGTCTTTACGGGCAGCTCATAAATAAATCTCCTATCATCCGATAATGTCAGGGTAATGTTTAGTCAATAAACCCCGCTGTCATTTTTACCTCCTTCCTTTAATTCATTGGAGAGGCGCTGTTTTTTTTTTTGAAGTGGGGGTTACGTGCAAGTGAGGATGGGTGAGGATATACGGCCCGGGTCTGCGTGTGTTCGTCAGAGATAGCACGCGCACAAAAGGCAGCACGGGAGCGCAGCTCTGAGTGCGTCTGCGTGACTGATCGACTGCGGCACAAAACGACACGTCGGGGAAGTTTAAAGACTGCAGCAATGTTGTTTAAAAAGGAAAAAGAGGTGAGCAATCAATTAACCTGGAAGCGCTTCCTGATCACCGGCCTGAGACCTAGTCGAACCGGCAGACGGACACCCAGGGCCTTTGTTCTGCATCCTCCGTGTACCCCGGACACGTGATTCTGCTGAATGGGCGCCCATTCATTTATCTCTTATTGTCTGGGCGAGACGAACTACCGCATTCATCACACATGCAACCTTATCAAACGTGCAATTAATAGTCACCTTGAAATCTGTTGTGAATTAAGAGTGTCAAGTAGATATCTGGGGAAAAATATGGGCCAACGGACAAATATACATAAATATATAGGCCAGATCTCATGATGTATGTTTACAAAAGCAACACTATGTTGGCACCGTATCCAAAGACACAGATGCAGTGATGATTTAATCAGATCTTTTATGGTAAATAATATATATATATATATATATATATATAAACACACACACATATACAAATAAAATTTTCCAAACATGAAGGAATACATACAGATGGTATATGCATGTGCACATGTAACTCTCAGTTTGGTCAATAAAAGTCACACAATTTTAGCCGTTTATTAAGTTAATGACTTTTACTTTCCTTTAGAATAGCAGCTCAAACTAGCTCAATGACCACTTTATTGGGTACACCTAATACCAGGTAGAACCTACTTTTTCCTCTAGAACTACTCCAAGGGTAGACAAGTTGCATGTTGAAGCCATTCTGCACACTACTGTTCTTCTGAGGTAATAGTTCTATACTTGTGGCCTTCCTGTTAGATTTAAGGAATCTGGCCATTCCCCCCTGACCTCTCTCATTAACAAGGTGTTATTGTACCATCCATCCATCTTCTAACCACTTACCCTGGTCATGTTCATGGGAGGGGGGGCTTGAGTCTATCCCAGGCAGCATATGACAAAAGGCTGGTCTACACCCCAGGGAGGATGGAAGTCCACACTCACGCACACAACCGCACACTATGGGCAATACAGAGATGCCAATTAGCTTAACTGGATGTCTTTGATGTGTGGGAGAAAGCAGAGTGCCCAGAGGTAAACCACGTAACATGAGGAGGATATGCAGACTCCGCCCACACAGACCTGAGGCAAGACTTGAACCCCCAGCCATCGGAGGTCCCACTATACCGCACATGGTCTGTTAACAGCAGGCACTGCAGTGCGTCAGGTGTCTGAACCAACACATCTGGCGCACACAGTCACATTCAAAATCACTTATATCAAAAACAAACAGAACCTCTCATCTCTGTGTGTATCCTGTACGTATTCGATTTCAGCCATACGCTTGGCCGGAGTAGGCAGTGTGTGTTAACAAGCAAATGCACATTATTACCTGGCCAGCGAGTTTGTGCCTCCTGAAGTGGCACGCCGGCTGCATCTCTGCGAGAAGCGGCTCAGTGAACACAAAGCGGATGAATGAGAGTGACCATGTACAGCTGTCTGGAGGAGAGATGTCTCTGAGGATGACGGCTCCCCCAGCCGCCCGCAGAGGTGACGCCCGCTTCGCCTGTGGCGGCAGGTCGCTCGGGCGGGTCGCACTGTCGCTAAGGCGGAGCGTAACCGCTCTCCTTGGCGAATATTAGGCAGCTCCACTATAGCAGCAGAGAAGTGCAGAGCAACACTAGGGCCCCAAAAGAGGTTAAAAGAGGCCAGTTAAAAAGACTGACAGACTGACACAGCATGTAGATTTTGAAATAATAATTGTGAAGAATAATTGAAAATTTAGTTAGTGGCAATGCAGGTCATGAACTACGGCATTATAGTAATAACCACTGGTAAAGAAAAGGTCCTCTCTATCTGAACCTTATTACCGAGCTAGTGTTGAGAAATTCAATATAAATTATTTAGACTATATGCCATGCAAAGGGATTAGGAACACACATCAATCATACGCCGAGGCAGAAATTAAAATCCATGCCTGAAACCTGAAATATGCTCCTTTTTTTCAGGAAAATGGTGCAAAAACAAGCAATTTAACAGCAGGAGATGGGAACCCTGGAATACAGGCAGGTATGTGAGGACGAGGATGACGGGGAATGGAAGAGGATTGGTTTAGGTGGCTTGTTTCCATGGTAAACGATCCCTGCGGTGTGACGAAAACAGTGCAGTCGGGAGCTGGCAGTGACGTTAACGAAAATACCAATGAATAGACTGCCAGGTGGAAAAAAACACGAGGTGATTAGTACAATTCACAGCTCAAAAATACCATAATTTACCTGCTTCCCGTAACCCCATTTGTATTCATGCCGGATCCTGCGCTGTACCAGAGTTTTTATTAATGGATCCCCAAAACGCATCTATTTGTACCACTTCCAGCTTTAGAAGGTACATCATTACCTCCCTTACATTTTTATCTCCTAATGAGAAAACGTTTTAAAAACAACCCAAAAGATTCATTTTCCTAAGCTTGTTCGCATTAAAATATTTCTTTGCATGACCGTTACGTTTCGTCGCATTTTTCTCCAGATTTTCACCTCCAGGTATTTCCTCATTTAGCTTATTATTTAATTTTTTTTTTACCCTGAATAAAAATACTGCAAGTTAATGAGTTTTCATTACCAGAAAACAAATCCGAGGAAATCATGTTTTTATGAAGGGAACCGAGTAACCCTTGGTGGAGGGTTTTTCCCAGGTTGCGATGAAAAGGAGCAACCGGCGAACACAAAGAGACAGATCTGCCCAAACGCGTACGGAAGGAGGGGTGTAATGCAGAATATTGGCCCTACCTTAAGCACCTCTCTGTTCCCTGATGTCATGGGGACCTTTCACTATAATAAAGAGCAATAAGACCAGGCCTGTACCATCCAGCTCCCAGCCTCCACAGAGCAACTGCCTGCACCATCATTTATCACACACACACACACACACACACACACGCCCCGCTGCCCCCCGAGCCCCCTCTCTGCTCTAATTCTGCCTTAATAACCGTCGCTTCCATTCATCACAGTATTGATGGCTCTGACAGGCAGGTGGCGCCCCCTAACTCCCTGCCCTTTACTCGCGCGCAGCTCGGGGTCATCGGCAGGTCACCTGCCACCTAATCAATAATTACTCCGTGCCCAGTTGTCGCCACGGAAACGTGGGCAGGCGTCCGGACGCCCGTGTTCCACGGTGCCTGCCAAGGCCGACTGGACCGAACCTGAGCTGCCCTGCTCGTTCTCTCGTTAGCTGCTCCGAGCTCGAAGCGGCACGCCGTGCCAGCCTGGGCATGGAGGGGGAGGGATCAGCTGGACCGGAAACGCCACCGTGTGTCTGCGACTTCAGGGGTCAGAGGTCATCTCCCGCTGACCTCACAGAGGACGAGGAAGCTGGTACAGGAAGAACTGGCTCTGCCATACGTCACAGCGGAGCGCTGTACAAAGACAGTCTGCCTTATTAACACAGAGCTGGCTCATGTCTGCTTGTTTATCTGTCCCCATGTATTTGTGTGCATGTCTATATTTACTCTGTATATAAAAAAACATAATCTATCAGCCACAATTAGTACTGATGCGGAAAACGGTAGAATTATCTGCCCTTCCCTTCGCCTTTTTTTATTCTGACGATCGCGCGGCACGGCTCGGCTCTCCCGTGTCGCAGAGACGGCGATGACAGAAGCGTGAGCGATGTAACCGCTGTGCTGCACGCAGCGTTTTCCCGCCGCAAGGCCGGCGTGGCCAGCGACCCGCGCAGAGACTACAGGCTCCGCCCCGGACCCTGTTCCCTCCCGTCTCACGCCATTGCCCTCCCTGCTAGCGGGACAGCATCCCGTGGCAGCAACGCAAAGCCCGTCTCCCCAAGCTCGGGGGCCGCCAAAGCAGCCGGGCGTGTTTTGCTGCTGGGGAGGGGGCGATGGCAGGGATTCTAACTCACAGTCCGGGTCCCGTCGGCAAGGATCATTGAACTAATTAATAACGCGGCACAGAGAGCAATGGGAGTCATTACTGAGGCTCGTCTGTGTTCGTCTGCAGTGCCGTGAGGGGCACTGGGGGGTGGGGGTGGGGAGGCTGCAGACAGTCCCGCTTCATCGCATGCCCGCCAGACCTGCCTGGGAGAGCCGGCTGCTGCCGTACCTCATGGTCTGGAGCGCTGAGGCCTCCATGCCGCCAGACAGGACACTCACGCACACGGCTCTCGTCTCGCTAAGCCCTTTGTCCCCGATTCCTTTATTCTTCCAGGCTGCGTCTGCTTAAACCAGCAGAAAATGCACCAACGAGGAGAAAGAGCAAAACCGAGGATTGAGCAAGAGACTCAATTAAATTGAGACGATCTGAACTCACCCCCCCAAAACAACACACATCAATCGACATCCTTAGCATACAGAAAAATCATTTTAATGCATCCATTGTAAATACAGCACACATTCCAGCATCCTTTATTAAGAAACCCAATTAATTATAGTATTTTTACCACTGGATTTGGGACAGAGCCCAACTCCTGGACACACAACACAAAAGCAGAGAGGGACCAGCTCTGGTCCATGTAGACGGTTCACCCACAGAAGAAAAAACCTGAGCTGAAAGCAGAAACATCTATTTGCATTTGCATCTTGTGAAACAAAGGATTATAATGCTATTTACTGTCCAGTGCTTTTATCTTTAGTGTTGCCTACCTGCCTGGCTGGAGATGAATTGGTCTAATTTATATGCAATGTTTTTTTTTTTTTTCTATCTACAGCACATGTTGGATCTTTCTTAAACCACAAAAACGCTGTTGTTTCTTTTTCCTTTTTATGACTTGTGTAATAAGAATTGATACCCAATGTTTACTTATAAGAAGTAATACAATGATCACTTTCTCGCTTGTTTTCCTGGTATGAGAAGCACAACATTCAGATGGTGCCCCTTTTACTATCCTTTCTTAGACGTTTGAGAGCATCAAGGAGAAGGATCAGAAATCCCAAAGGTTAACAGCACATTCATGTTCCGGTACCACAAAAAGGATGCTCGTTTTAACACTGAACACATCTCGACAGGACAAGCATGAGTGAATGTGAATGGTGCCAGTAAGGGCAGAAAGACATTTTGCAGATGTATAAATCATTCTTTACAGAGCTTCAATACTGTTTCCTTTTGAACTGTATAGTTAAAAAAAAAAACCTAAACAGCTTTTTTGGGAGAAATTCCTCTTCATGTAGGTAAGAGCAAAGAAACTACTCTAATGAACGTAGCATGTTTGCTAACTAGCGCCATTGAGTCTACAAAGTGTCCTTGAGGTAGAGTGATTCATGCTGAAGACCCAAACGGAAATTAGGCCCAAAGAGACTTGTGGTTTGCTGGAAATGACCACGGTTAAGGTCTGATCCCAATAAGTTTGCAGATCTGTTGACGTGACGTTCCGAGACGTAAAGGCTCAGCCAGGACACTCAACTCCAACTCATGGCGGGAGCAGTAACAATGCGTGGAACCTGTAAGTCCTTCCAAAGAGTACAGATGTAAAGGAGCATGGAGATATTGGCCCAGGGTGCAATTCCCCTAATGGCTTTCTCCAATTAGATAGGACTCCAGCAGCAGCATTTGAGTGATTGAGTCTTCCACGCATATAGAGGGCGCTATGGAGTGAGCAGCTTCATGATGTCCAATTCTGCTAACCTGGCTTTGGCCACGCCCTCCCAGTCCCTATTAGCTGTGGGGTTACGGGGTGACGGGTGCAGGAGTCCCACAACACGTACCTGCAGGCCGGCGGCTGCTAACGCTCGCCTGGCGCGCTGCTCGGCGACCTTCCCCACGCCGATCACCGTGGCCACACCCAGCACCCGCACCACCTGGCATAGGGCGTCATCGCAGCGGGCCAGCAGGGCGTCACGCGCTGTGGCCGGCAGCTCGGGCGGTGTCAGGTTCTTGCCGCTGCCGCTCACAAACATCAGGGGACACAGGTTGTGCACAAAACAGTGTTTGAAGAACACGTGAGGCTCCCGGCACAGTTTGCGGAACAGCCCCCAGAACCGAGCTCCGCTCACTTCACTCCGTGTGCAAGACAGCCCCGTGATTGGCCTCTTCGGGTGCTCCTCAGGCGGACGGCCCACCTCCCCAGAGATTTTCAGCCAATCGCGGACAGAGCTCACTTCCCCAAAAGGGACCTTGATTGCAGAAGAATGTGACACAAAGGGGGGATTAAGCAATCAGATGAGATCATTATGACAAATTCTGATCACAAAATAATGTGACAACTATTCAATTAGTTCACTCCCAACAAGGTCGTTTCACAAATGTATTACTAAACATAATGTTTTGATGAACATAGTATACTGTATATGTCATAAAAATAGTAAAAGATACTCTGTAAATTTTGAATAATTTTCCAAAACATGGAAATGATTAATGTCGTAGTATTTAATGAAAATTTATATAATACTTGAATGTCATTGTTCAATATTAATTATGAATGGCAGGTTGAAGTATGAAAGACAGAGCAATGAAAAGTCAGGTTATTCATCTGGGTCTTACTACAGATCTTGTAAAATGAATATCTGTGTTTCCCCTGAAGCCTGACCCCAATGTCTGTTATGTTTCCCATCGTGCTTTCCGATGCCAAAACAGTGGAATTTAGTTTTTATTCCTCTCCACTGTTGTATTAAACCTGTCTCCACTCATGCCCCCAAATATAATCTCCATCCCTTCCTCCCATTCCCCTGCCATGTATTTATGTCCTTAAATGTTTGCTCCCTTGAAGGAAACGGGGATTTCGCTGGACAAATGAACTGAAACCCTGAACTGCACCGAGGCCACAAAACAAGGCCGCTTGTCAGGAATGTAAATTTTAACAATTCTGAGCATACATCTGGGGGAATGTTTTGAAAATCCATCCATCCATATGGTCCAGCCAGGAGACCAGTACAAGGAAAATTAAACAACCCAGAGAGAGAAAACATTCACTGACAGACTTCACAGGACCAACCGGCCACACGTTTTACCCAAACATACCATATGACCAAAATGATATGGAACATATTTAATGTAGCGGTAATAACACTATTCGCCTTCAGAAACTAAGAGCAAAGTTGAGGTGTGTTTTCCACATTTTCGCATTTTTTGTTTGCGTTGGGAATTCAGCCTTAAAGGCAAAGGGAACAGAGAGCAGCAAACAAAGACATCAGCTTTGTCCCTGGATAACTGTATAAAGTCAGTGCAGAAGTCAGACCCTTTTTCCCCCTCCTCTTACATTATTAATTCTACTTCTAATTGGTCCTGGCCTTGATTGACAGGAAGCATCAGAGGAATTGACATCATGCCACACACCCTGGAGGGAACCACTCCTTTTAACCATAATACACTACTTCTGTTGCTGTCATCAACCCCCACCCCCCCCCTCAATCTCCCAAATGCCACAGTATTACTTCACCTGAAGTCATTGACAGACCTGTCAGTCATGGTGGAGATGGATTCGTCACTCGGGACCAATCCAAGTCGTTTTATTGACTCATTTGTTTTGCTGATCTAACAACCTTTGAACTCTTTGGCCAGGGCTGTACTGCACACGTGGGCCTCTGTCTGTGTGTGTGTGTGTGTGTGTGTGTGTGTGTGTGTGTGTGTGTGTGTGTGTGTGTGTGATCTGTCAAAGAAAATGAGGAGGCTCATGTTCTCCTGTCCCAACTCAGCTTTCTGTGTTGCATCTGTGCTTTTCCCAAATGAGTGCTGGAGGGGACAGCCATCCGCCGTCTGCATAAGAGAAGACTGGGACTGCCAGGCAAGCAGCGTACTGCCTCACCCCGGTCTGTGCCATTCCGAAGGGCCCTGGATTCATGCCCAAGAACAGGACGCTCTGGTTGCCGTGGCAGTAGGTGTTGACGTAGTTGCAGTGCGTGTTCCACGCGTACTCCAGGGGGTTGTACGTGTACTGGACCGGTTCCGGGAACGTCAGCTGCCTCAGCCAGACGTTCAGCTCCAGCTCCACCTGCAGGAAGTGTGACCCCACGTCCGAACCGTCCGGCGCCGAGGGCCGTGCACTCCACACCTGCACTGGCGCTGCCACATCCGCACGGCCATCTATCGCCGGCGAGCTGCAGATAACAGTATAAGAAAAAATTTTAAAACTTGCAGTTCGATTTTTATTTTACTCACACATAACTTATCACTGACAGCGCATTTGGTCTATTTTATGTATTTGCATGTTTCGTGTAAAAATATTTTTAAAGAGTGAATCGCAGGGCTCAAAATTTGAGTCGTGATGAGATTGTCTTAAAATTTCCAATCGTATCATACAATTGCAGAGGTCAGGACAAAAACCATACGCTGCCCAGCCTGAAACTGTTTTTTGACTAAAACACTATGCGCCAGGTAATCGCCGTTTGCCTTATGTTACTCCTTTGAAGTCACCTGTATTTTATTCCCCTTGGCCACTAGTATCCATAAAACTCAAGTATATGTTTAAACCAGGGGTTGCAATGTGCACCGAGGACTAAGAGTAAGTTGTGTGACGCCACATCCGTTTTAATATTTAATATAGTATTCATAATACAAAAGAGATCTCCAGCTCCTCTGCCGGTTGTCTAGTGTATATTGCACTGTAAAAATGTGATTAAAATGAAGCCGAATACTGTACGCTACGTTCTCTGCGTGACACGCTATCGGAATTAGCGTACGTAACTGATCATACCAGATTTACATGTAGAACAATCTCAAACTGCTTTTCAAACTAAATCCAATAAAACGACGAAAACGGCTGCAAAATGTTACACTACCGTGCAAAATATAAATATCGGTATGGGTGCGTTTTTGTTAAATCGACAATTCTTCTTTCCAGTCAGTCTACAGAATCTCAGGTTCAACAATTTATTAGCTAAAAATAAAAAGAAATTCAGACTAAATTATATTACATTATAGAGAACCTCATTGCGCAGTACTAAATCCTCATAACTTGGGAGCATTTTCGTCTACATCTAAATATAGAACCTATTTGTATATCAAACCTTTTCTGCATTTCCGCGTCGAAGAAACCGAACTTTTCGCGCATTGCTTACATCCCAATTAAACACCCATCTTCCCAAATAGTTTAGTTCTTCAATGCAATGATTTATTTTAACGAGAACGGAGCACGGATGGGGTGTCAACAGCCACGGTTGAAACCCGCACGGTTCATCCGGCACAAAACCTCACCTTTGACCAAAAAAAAAAACAGCGAGGGTAAACTGAGCAGTACTGAATCGTAAAGGGTCGACTTTTCCTTACGTTACCAATTTAAATACCATCATAGCCTACCTCTCCACATTGCTTTCGTGCATCTTGGTCTAGGGCTTTCCGGCAACAAAGCGGCCCTTGCATTGTGGGGCGTGTAGTTCAGAGATAGACTACAGATCCCATCATGCGCATCAGCCAGGCGCTCCTTGTTTCGGGCAGGCAGCACCCCCTATCGGTGTACTGGCCATACGATACGGGCAACCTTAGCGACACTGTAACCCTATCCTTCGCTGGCAGACAGCTTGAACCGAACTGAGTAGTTTAATTTTGCATTAAATACAATTATACGAACGCAATTACTCAATGTGTCACTTAGATGTGCTGCGCGCAGAAAATATATGAGGTACCCGATTTTTTTTCTTGGTAGGTAACATGCCATACATAGCCTATGCAGCAAAGATTTGCTGTGATTTATTTTTTATGCATTTGCATACTGACTAGGCAGTTTTAAAGTACTGGGGTGGAGGTCGGAATGGGTTATGTGTGTTTAGGGGTCCTTAGCATGGTATAATATTGCTATTTTAAAAGGTGTTTTGAGAACAAAGGCACAGATTGAAATCCTGAGCTGAATCCAAACGACTTTACGGAACCCCAGTAGCCCCATTTGTGTCGTTCATAAGAGAAGGGGTCGGTCCGTGAACTATGATTAATAGGGAGCCGCTGTGTCTTCCATCCTTTTTCTGTAGTCTCCACCTGGATGAGCGCAGGGCCCCAAGGCTGCTGACGGACGTGCCTGTGCACCGACTCGGCACCTGGAGGAGACCGCGGTTCAGCTCCTGCACGCCTCCCCAATCCTGTCCTTCCCTTAACCTCGGCTCCACACACACACACGCACACACACACAAAGAAAAAACCGTGCAGACGGCGGTCGAATCCTGTGCATTCTCGCCGCCTCTAAGTCATTTTCATACAGCACCTCCCTTTGTAATAAAAAACCGTCACACATTTAACGATGATCACATCACAATTTCTAGCCTTGGAATTTTAAGCTTAAGTCCATTATTCCAGTTTATTAAATTATGTATTGACTATTACTTGCAATTATGTTTTCAACCTTATAGCGATATTGCATGAGTTTCCTGTTACGTCTACCTTACTACCTGCTGTTATGTACATATTACACTCAGATGCAAAACTGGAAACGTATGAGGGTGTGTAATTCTGGTAATGAAATTCTACACACTGACATTCCAGACTTAATATCTATAATGCAATAAAATGTATATTTAAATTTTCATATGACTGGGATATGATGATCTTATACATTTTGACGGTTGAAAGTGCTGGATTTATGTGCACGATATGAACTAATCTCTTAAAGTACAGTCTTGTATACATTGCTATGTTGTTCTCTATAAACGTATAAATGCATATGGTGAATCTGGTACGGTCACAGGAGACGTAGTATTCAGTGAGCAAAAAAAGATGCTGAGGGAAACGTGAGATAGGAGCGAGGTTACCGGAGTGTTCCATTTGCAGCTCAGACTCCATCTCCAGACGTCAGAGCCGTCTGACGTTGTTGCCATGGCAGTGGCAGCTGGATCTGCCGCTGAAGGAGGAAGCCAGCAGCAGCCCCCCTCCCCCCCGTCCCGCACGTCCCCCTCCCCTCTCCACTACTGACCTGCAGCTGAACTTAGCTGAGATCAGAGGTTGATGGCTGGGAGCGGATGGATGACAGTGAGGGACTGGGGGTGGGGGAGCACTTCCAGCCACACAGATGGGATATGAGCTGAAAAAAATGGCAGGCAAAGCTGAATCTAATTGTTATTAATGAGAAGGAATTAAACAGATTTTTTTTTCTTTTTCTCCAACACAAAATAAAATCTGATAAGAGGTAAATCGTGTCTCTTTTAATTCTTAAATGATGATAACTAATGATTCTGTTCCTTTCCGGCCTTTTCATGACTACATGGAGGATGTGTGAGTGTGCGTGTCTGTGTGAGTCTTTGTGCATGTGTGTTTGTGTCTGTGTGTGTGTGTGCGTGTATATGTCTAGATGGGTGGGCAATACACAGAACGCACAGAGCACAACACTCCACTAGGTGTGCTTGTGCATGTAAAAGCATGTGTTGGAGGGGGGGGGGGGGGGGGCGGTAAAAAAAACTTGTATGAACCCGAAAAAAAAAAGGGCCCACGCTAACAAGCCTGAAAAAGTGTCACGTGTGTTTGT
>JAODKE010000095.1:1528431-1550729 GCA_026779605.1 Mormyrus hasselquistii
CCTCCTCTGTCTTGTTAATGCTGGTTTGTGCTTTCACCCCGCTCTTGCTTCAAGGGGAAGAGAACAGGGTGAAGTCAAACCGCCCGGGGGTTGGGGTGGGGGGGGGGGGGGCGGGGGGGGGGGCAGTCAAGAAGACCTTGATGAATCCCAGAAAGACAACGGCCTCACCTGACAAGCCTGAATAATGTGCACGTGTGTGTGTGCGTGTGCGTGCGCCCTGGGGGTCATTAACACACAGGTGTGCGTCGGTGCCAGCCTGTGTATGATTGTGACTGTGAGTGGTGCGTCTCACACGCTCGGCGTGTACATGTTGAAGGAAAAACAATACCATGGAGCACTAAGGAAGCGGGAGGTCAAGTGAGTTTACCTCTGACCCCCCAAGCTGCCAAAGGTCAAACAGTTTAGGACATTTTGGTTTCTGTCCGAATTGCCGCATGACGTTACTCCATTAAAGTCAGACACCCTAATTCTGTTTATCTATATGTGTTATAAAAAAAACATCTAGACAAGTGGTCAGATGCATCTGTTGGGTCATTTATAAACATGACGAATACATTGAACTATCCAGAAATTATCTGACTCGTACAATTAAGTCCTCAATCGGATTTAATTTTATTGCATAACAATAGACTTTTACATACAGTCATACATTCTCCCTTAAAGTTTATTTATTTATTTCTTGCGGTGGTATTTATTATCATACTGGTTAATATACCATAAAATGTGATTAAAGGACAATGACAAGAAACTGCATGGCACCTGGGAAAAAAGTAATTTGCGCATCTCGATGTTACTGTGAATCAAACAGTGCCCTCTAGTGTCAGGCGCTTATTAATCTGTTAAACTCAGTTCTCTGCGGGTGCTGATGACCTTGCAGTTCTTAATTGGTTTTAAAGAGAAGTCGATATTTAATTATGTCTCCCAAAAGAAATCTGAAAGGATTATATTTTGTAAATTAGCCTATTAAAGAAGATTTTATTTTGTACATTCTATATTAAGAGGTGTTTCAAAAGTCTTCAGTTGATTGCAGATCAGTGTGTAATAATTGGTGCGGCTGATGCGTTAAATGAATGAACAAACGGCATGCAAAGTACTATGATGCGTATGATGATGAGATTTCCCTTCAGTTTTATTGTCCTTCCACAGATCATAACCATAAACAAATACAATAAGAAAAATATATGAGGGTCTTCAGTTTATCAACAGAGAAGCAATACTGTTTCCTGAAAGGTTTACATCACCACTGGCAAGAATTAATAGCTCCAGACAATTATACTCACTGCTCTGTGTAACACCTTAGTTTTTCTGTGCCACGAGAGCAGTCAGACTGCAGCGCCATGACCAGATCCTGACCTTTAAACCCAAACAATAGCTCCCTTAGTTCCCATAGTATCGGCACAACACAGTATATAGATCCCTCCGCTTTGGTCGCAGCCCGAGACCGTGATTCTAGCGCAGCTTTGCTCACCCACTTTTAGTTTACTGTGCATGACACTGAACCTTCAAAGTACTAAATTAACAAACTAAGAAGACAGCCACAGGTAAAACACTGTGAAAATACTGGTGTCAGATATTTCCATTACAGCTTTTATTTAAAGTGACATACACTACATGGAAGGACTAAACACCTTGAGAGGTGTTTTCTGGGATTGGAACCCACAACCTTTGCATTACTAGTGCGACCTTTAATTTGCTGAGCTAGAGGAGATGTAAATCAAACGCAGAATTATGAGTAGAATTACCTATACAAAGTACAGCTTTGACTCCTTGCCTTGGCTAAAAATAAGGACTAACAGCTGTTGACCCAGCAATAAAGTGGATTTCCAGCTTAATCCAGTTTTGCAGAAATTACTGTTAGATTTTGGGGAATAAACCCGTACAATGAGAAGTGGGAGCATTCAAAAATGTACAGTAAGGAAAGTTGAGTTTCAAATGCTATATGCTGACTGCGGCGCATCCTGTCTTTAACACTAATGAGGGCGTGTGGGGGGTGGAGGCACGCAATTCCAAACCATTCCGGGCATCACGCACCCATGGAATGAGAAGCCGGCTTCATGATGAGCTCCATCCCTTGGCTGCCGTCCCGCACATTTAATCCGCCGGCTTCTTGAAGTCTTATCGCTTATCTTTTCACTTTCATACCCTCTGATGTATCACCACCTTTCCATATCTGCTCTCCATATGTACATCTGGATACCCTCTTTCCCCTCTTTGACCCACTCTCTCTTCTTTTTTAGCGTATCTCATCGAACCCTTGCCTTCCTCCCTCCCTCCCTACCTCCCTCCCTCTCACTCTCCCTTTCTCATTCTCTCCCTCTCTCCCTTCTAGGCTCCTGGCTCTGATGAAACACTTTCCCCTCCCGTTGAACTCCGCTGATAATCCAGGGGAAGCAGTAAAAGACCATTGATCAGTGTCTCTGGCAGAGCCGGTGAAGGCTGCCGCAGTCTGAAAACCTCAGCTCTGCGTAAACGTGTGTGTGTGTGTGTGTATATACACCCTGACTGTTTGTTTGGGCACATCACTGCCCCTTCCCTGCCACCAGCCCTGACCTCAGCTACCCATCCACACTCCTCCACAGCCTCCCATCTACATGCAAATACCTGTGATCACGTGCAGACCCTGGATTCTCCAGGCATTCTAAGTCAATGAATATATGACTCAGCTTGTCAAAAAAAAAAAAAAAAAACAACTGGAACAGACAGGCACAGTCAGCAGGTATCTGGGTGAGGTTATTGGGGTTGAATGGCTGGCTTTAGTGGCTGAAACTCCCTCATTTCTGTGACCTCATGGGTGTGGTTCATCTAATCAAAACGCCCTGATGATCAATCAGAAGATCAAGGCCCTTCGGGCCTTTTCCAGCTCGCTTTAAAGCTGGGACCTTGTTGTCCCACTGACCAAGGACAACATGTACACCCCAGGGAGGAGAAGCCATGACCTCCCTGGACCCGATAACACGAAAAGCTACACGGCCACAGACGAAGCACAAATAAAGAGTGTCGACAAAAAAGAAAGAAAAAAGAAGCGTAAAAAATGATTTAAGTGACACGTTCATCTTTTCGCCTAAGGTTGTTCGCCATATAAAAACAAGCATTGTAGACACTCTCTGCCTTGGGGGGAGGGGGCACATGTTGCTTTCCTATGACACATAGCACATCCCAGTGACAGATTTCCTGCCCATGGTGCTCTGAGTATTTCTCCAGTTAGGACACTGGGGCTTCTTGCATATTAACTGCATGGGAAACAACTTGCTACCAGCAACCTGTTGAGTGGCACATATGGCATAAATTACCTCATATACCTTTCATTTCATAGGTGTGTGCGCCCACAGCCATCGTGCTTATTAATTTCCCGTTTATGGTTCATTATTAAAAGCCGTCGCCTGCGTAGACTGTTTTGTGTTCAGTTTCCAAATGGGACTCAAATAAATAATAAACCCCCACTGCCTTCCTGACTTTTTGTTCTCATCCTTAATATGCTGGGAGACATTTTTCTGGGGACTCAAAGATAATCACGGTGTGGATATGTGACGTGACGCTGAGGGAGATCAGGGGTGTTTCGCGGTGCTTTGCCACAGGGTCACACTGCCACGCTGTCGCTGGTTATAAGCCCTGATCTCTCTCTGCCTGGTTAACCAAAAGCAGATTGATTCATTAAGAGAATCACATGAGTTTCCTGTTAACATACATTATTACATAAAGTAGCCATTGCAATTATTACTGCTGTAAGGATTGAGTCTTTCAATGCAACATTGTAACAGCATTCCTTAAGCCAGGGAAAGCAGGGTTGCATGCAACCTGAATTAAGGACCATTTGGACTGACTGCTGAGGGCTCAGTGTGACTCACATTCCTGCATCTGGGGGAATGTCAGATGTGGTACGCCCTCCATTCCAATGTACTTTGTATTCCCATTGAACTGGGTTTTTAATGGCCATAAATTTTCCTGCCTGAGTCATATTAATAGTTAGACTGACTACTGCAGAAAACTTGTAATCTTTCTTTTGCCTGCCAATTGTAATACTGGGAAATGTATCTATAGGTATAATGGTCACCATGGAAGAGGTTGCAAGGAGGATGGGTGCAGATGGATGAAAGAAGAGTAGGAGAGATTTTTTGTGGGAAGCTGGGTTGGGGTACATGGCAGTATTGGAGCAGGTGCTATTAAAATTTAAAGTCCACTTTTTCCAAAAGTGGTCGTCAGGAGTCTCTTCCTTGTAAGAGTGAGGGGGCAGGACATGCTTTTCAATGCCATATCGCGCATGCAGGTACGCGCCATCAGAGATAAAATGCAATATGGCTCAATGTCTCCCCCTGCTGTTCAGCATTCACACCTGTTAAAAACACACACATTTTCACCCAGGGCTCCATTTCTTGCACTACACTGGCCATCTAAATAATATTATAAAATGTTTTTTCCCACGTCCATCTGACCCAAATATCTCAATCCATCTCCTGGGTCCCGACCCTCTGCTTGTCCTGGTATTTCACGTGCATGATGCGTAGGAATTCAGCCGAAGAATTATCAGGCTGATCTTTGGAATGGATGTGTTCACGGTGCGAGGACAGTTGGACAGTACAAATGGGGCACGGTGTAAAACAATCCTGCACATGCACATGAAAGAACACGATACAGACACATAAACAGATACTGTACATGCACATGAAAGGAGAGTGACATTGTACATGCACACGAAAGGACACCTCACATGCAAATACCCTGCACACGGTTCGTGTTTTCAAGTTCCTGTCGTCTCGTGTCATTCAAAGGAACGTCTGGACTCCCCCCCCCATCATCAAGGGTTGTGAGACCGGGGCCGCAGGTTATTCACAGGAAAAGGGTGATTTACATCACACCCCTGGGGGGGGGGTGGGCACAGAGTAGAGGGGACAATGAAGATAAAAGAGGGGTTGATCGGAGAAAGACAAAAAATACAGGTTGCAGAGGAAGGAGGAAAAGTAAAAAGAAAAAAAACGGGAAAAATGTAGTGGGATTAATGGGAGAAAAACCCTGGAATGTTCTGGTATTCGTACATACACACACATTTTCATCTACTCCTTCTGTCTCTCCCACACACACTTGCTCGTTGTCCACAATGGGCTGAGCCGCGCCATTAATTTGACAGGGGAAGCACTCGGATTAAGGTTTCTGAGATTCACCTACATCAAACCCCGTCTGCCTCCACTGGTGCCTCAAGATGTCCATGCGGCGCCTAGGATCAGTAATGCATCTACCTACAGCCGGATGGAAGACTGCCAAGTATGTCTGCCGTATTAATGCCCTCTGCATATACTTTTCATGGGCTTAGCCCTGAACCAGAGGAGTTTCACAGAGATCGGGAGCACGGTCTGTCATTGCTGTGCTGAGACAGGACCCACCCCGGCAGTGTAGTTTCGACAGCGTCGATAGTTGCAGAACGACGAACCCCAACAATCCCAGCAGCAGACTCACGACATAAGGAAACGATAGCGCCCTCTGGAGGTACAAAAATCAAGGGACAGATTTTGAGATGAATGAGATAAAATAGTATAATTCATTACTAAATAAACCGCTGCATCTTGCCCTTGAACGTTGGAGTTTAAATTGACAGCAGCTGAAACAGGAAAAAAACAGGTGAACTTAAATTAAAATCAAATGCAAAAAAGATTGATTTGGTACTTTAAATTTTAGTGAAACACATCATAGCAGTACGTTTATGCAGCATAATTTATTCCTAAATTAGTGTTTTACTAGAGTGGAAATAGATGATGATTTAGAGGGCTTCGGATGATATGTTTTCAGTGGGCTAGTCTAGAGAGGTAGCGATGTTGTAACTGGGCTTATCAAATAGCTCATATATGACGTGAGACTCTGCTTGTAACTGCTCCCCTCCCCGTCTATATCCTCACATGCACGGCTTTATTTACACTGATTTATTAGGAACTAAGAGGTTTAAACCCCCACGCCTCAATCCAACACCTAAACACCTGACAGTCAACTCATAAATAAAGATACCTAAAATTATAATCTACATCATTGCTATCACTTAAAGTAAAATGCAAGAGTTGTGGACAGTATATCACCTGGGACAGATGAAAGCGAGAGAGGGAGGCAGCGTGACTCACAACAGACTCACGAGTGGGATTCCCATCCACAGCCGCGGGCTAGGAAAACCGGACCCGTATATCCAGACTGTACGCTTTTGCTGAGCACTACTATCACTAAATTCTTTTTGCTTTTCTCCCTCACTTTCCCTCACTATTAAATCTTTTCTCCCCCTGCTAAGTTTTACCTCGACGCTGAGGTACCTCTCTTAAAGGAAACTCCAAGGTCACCTGCGGCCAGATGAAGTTGTGGCAAATCTGTGAATGACTGCGGTGTGTGGCGGCGAAACGGCTTCATTGTTTCACTCATCCTGCATGGCCGAAAATTATGTACTAAAAAAATATAGCTTGCCATAAATCATAACTGGCATGATCGAAAGGATTTTATACTTTATTTGTTCTAAAGCAGAAACTGAGATGATTGTGCTTCGTCTGTGTATACAAATAATTATATCTGCACAAGGATTATTATTGTTGTTATTTTTGTTTTTGCTGTTGTTTAATAGAGAGAATACTACTTTAAAAGAGCTCTTGTTGCAGTGTAAATACATTAGATAGAAAAATACACGTCACGCACAGCATGGGGGAGATCCTGACGGATTTCAATTAGTTTAACAAAGATAAATGGACAGTATAAATAATGATACATTCATTAAAGTGACACATCAGATCGTTCGCGCCCAGACTAGGAAGTCCAATATTTATATTTGTTTTCAACCGCCTTTTTTATTTCTTCCGTCCATTTCCACGGCGGTGCGAGGTGAATCTGCGCTTTGATGGGATTACAGAAGGGCAGCAAGGAGTTTGACTGATGAGTTCTTCTGCTTCGCCCTGGGGCTTAGAGCTGATATGTGGGGGCGAGGTGGCGCCAGGACAGGTGCTTACGCTGACTCCACTTAAGAGGACACACCCATCCTCCCGCTGACACACAAAGCGCGAAGAGAAAAGTAACATAAATCATAAATCTGAACGAGGGCTGGTAGCGGGATTTGGGCTGATGGAATGAAATATGTAATTTCTATACTTGGCAGAAAACATCGGGACTTCTTTATATACGTGCCGTAACAGCTGCCTGCTTGTGAGTTACACATCGACACATCCAGAATATGTGATTACTGTGCAGGAAATGGATGTACAGGATGTATCGCAATCCGTAGTGAAATAACAATAAATCATCGCATATTTTATTTGCTTATTTTAATACAGGGATTTTTGTGGACATTTGCACAGTCTGTGGAGCCACAAATATAAATCTTTCACATTTTAAGTTAGCAATACATGTAACTCTACTCCAAATAGAGACGTTTGGATCTTTTAAAATAGTTTATTACTGACCTCAAATAGATATTTAAGAAAAATAGTGCAGGCCTGGCACGATGTCGTCCTCCTGTGGTTATTACGTAGATTGCAGCTGAGAGGGGTCCCGCCCAGTGCTTTTCGTGAGCGTGCTGTACTGACATAAAATCCAATGAAAACGCCGACTCTGCTTCATGCTTTAAACGGTGGGCGACTTGATGCAATTTAATCTCTTTCAGACAATGCAGGAATAAACGACGCCCGATGTAAGGAGCTTGATTTTAAAGGTAATTTAAAAGGTATAAATTAGTTGACCTTACTTTGATTGGCCTGCTGTTCTGCACAGGTGTTGTGAGTTCATTTGGTCAGTTCTAAGCTGTCGAGAAAAAGTTTATTATTCTGAGATCACGATTTTTCTCAATCGAATAAGGATCACTGGTGAGTCTGAACCGTCACTTGGAAGTGGAGACGATATAGCTTAGATGTTGCGTTTGGTCAACAAATGCTGTCATCTACAAATGCTGTCAAACATGATGTACAGATAACCGCCAGACCTTTATAATCAATAAGTCAATAAAATTTTAAACATGTGAGCTTTCATGTTTCTAATTCTTCAGAAATATCAAGGTAGTACAAAACTTAAGATTGTGCCTGTTTTGGGGGCCTGTTCTGTGCACTGGCTCTGTTATGCAAACCCAGGAATGTAATTCCAGTGTCGGTCGCTAGAGGGAACAGTGCTTGTGCACCCTTTATAGCCTTGTCATGTAACAGGGACGATAAAAAGGATGGTTAATGCTGTTAACTCTGCACATGTGCTTAGTCTAAAAAGTAAAGGCATAAAGAGGTTTATGGTAGAATAATCAGAAAGTAACGGAAAAGCGAAGCAGGAGTTTGCTGGCTTAGAAAGCCAGGGTACTGTAAAAGCATTAAGGCCTGCATTAAGGCCTGCATTAAGGCCTGCAGGGCGTCCTGGAATGTGCCTCCCTGCTCCCACAGCAGAGAGGGGCCTTTTTCACAGCCACCTGGATTCATGCGGAGGAATGAGGAGTAGCAGGTGCTGGAAACTCAAGATGTGGCGACTCAGTCGCTGGCTGGGCAGCCCGGTCGGAACGGCGGCCGTTTCCTACCAGCCTCCCCCGCCCACCCCGCCCCGCCCCGCCCCCTGCCCAGGCACTGGGCTGATCGCAAACAGATGGGCCGCTTGGCGGACCGGTGGCCTCTCTGGCCCTTCCTGTCACCCAGACGATGCAGCTGACTTGCATTTTCACATAATTGAAGAGGAAGCCCTTTCCGGACTCTCATTAGGAGTTTTAAGTGACACCGTAACGCATTTGCGTCCATCAAAATTAGGCCTGACGGCGTGTGAGCCGTGACCCTACTTACCTAACGCCGCCCACGGGTTAAGAACTCCATCACCGACGGCACCGCAGCCATTTATTTTCTGCATTTATACCAAAAAGAGGAACAGGAAAAGAACAGACAGGCAGACGGCGTATTTAACACATGCCCTGTTTCATTGGCTACAGCAGCTTGAATACCCACGACAGTGCTGGGGGGGGGGGGTCGCGTGGAACCGACCCACGCCACCATTTACCCTGCATGGCAAGAAGCGCCGCGCTCACAAAAAGGGCCCAAAGCACTACTGGCCCAGCTCAGCTTTGTCTCATTACCATGAAATCCGCCCCCACTTCCACCCTCCCGGCTTTATTCAGAGATAAATCGGTGGTGCGTGGGCCCTAGTGAATCACAGCAGGCCACTTTCATGCCGATTCCTGGGTTTGCACGCCGGCTATCCCCAACCGGCCCCCTTGCTTTAAACTCCATCAGCACTTCCAGAGCTGCCTAAAGAGAAGCAGGTGGCGACACGCCGCCGCCCCAAAGGTCGTAAGTGGAAACACACACCGCCGCTCGTTCCCGCTCCCGTAAGGCCGGCCGTGCCGCGTGCGCCACGTCAGAGCCACGTGCTTCATCGTGGCACATTGGTCACACATTACTTGTCGGGGGTGAGCAGCCCATGTGGCAAACCGGGAATGCAGGGACGCATCGTCAGGCTGGGGATAGGCCGGGATGCACGCCGGCGATGCTCATGCGTGCGACACGCCGCGGCCGGGTTCATGGGGCGGACAGCATGCGTGCGCAGAGGGAAGGGGGGGTGGGGCTTCATGGAGACCATCTGCTGTGTATGCAGTTTTTATACCCCCCCTTAGGCCCACCCCCGCCAGGCCCCACAAATGCCTTTCTTGGAGGTAACGGGGCAGATGGCGGTTTGGGGAAGGGCTCAAATGTACGCCGTGCGAAGGGCCGCCCACACCGGCGCGGGGGATTACCCCACGGGCCTGTTGTGGATCACCGGAAACCCGTACAGGGCTGGACGAGCGGTGCCGGGGTGGAGGGGGGGTAGTCTGGTGGTTTACACAGGACAGAGGTCATACCAATAGTCATTCACTCTGAATGTAGGATCAGATATTATAGGCAATTATATTCTTTCCAAAAGGCACAAAAACAGAACGGAAAAAAACACAGAGGTACAAAAGTCTATCCTTTTACTGGGGACTGCCGTTTTTTTTCTTCGCTCTTGAGGACAATTCCCATTCAGAATGATTACGACCTAGTTATAGCATATATAATATCAATATAAAATGTTCTCATCACATTTCTCCCGGTCTGTTCTGCGGCTGAGCGACCCAACACAGGCAGTAAAGCCGGAGGCAGCAGTCAGAAATTTATTTTTTGGGTGCCAACATTTAATGCTTTCTTTCCATTTTCTCTTTCGTATCACTATTCACGCAGAAACGTGCAATTATAAGCCATCAGCACCGTCCGTTAACCTGGCTTCATTCTATGTGCCGCATTACTGACAAGTTTAAAATGGGGGAAAAAAGGCAAAAAGTCTTTGGTTTGCATCGATAATAACGGCGCTAACTATGGTGACAAAACTACACGATGCCTGCAGCCCAATCTTCTTCCATAATTCTTTATTGCTCCACACAGTGACCGGACTCACACCTGTTCGTACTAATCGCAGATCTGCGGGTCACGTGACCTGGGCACCGACCGGCAGCTGTTCCATGCAGGACGCCACAACGGTTCACACTCCAGACTTGCTCATTTGCTTACAGAAGAAGCTGGGAGAGACACCCTCACGCATCAGAGAGAAGATCTTATGCCATTTACCACGGAGAGATTCCGGCGAAATGCACTGTATCCCGCAAAGAAATTTTTCAGTACCATAATAAAGCGATTAACACTGTTTTGGGGTAAATACTGTAAAACCATAAATGTGCATAGGGGTGTATCTAGAAATTCTGCCCCTCCCCCACTCAGTTATATATATGATTTTATGCGTTCGTGGGCCCCTGTAAAGTGCCGGGTCCCCTGAATCTGCCAGGGTATCCGTGCCCCTGCGATGCCCCCTGCATGTGAATAATAGCACTGCAGATTATTTTTATGGGAAGAGAACAAATGAATATGGCTGAAAATATGGCTAAAATATGTCAGCGTAAGCAATGTAACAAGATATGTTTTTACTATGTACCCCTAAATATATTACCTGGATAACGTCGGGATCAAGTGCCACATTCACTGAACTTGAGCAGATTCCCGGAGGTGTCAGTGCCGTTGGGTGGCGTGTCGCTCTGGGGCTGCGGCACCGAGGCTGGGTGGAGACGTGCCAAGACGGGGGCCTGCTGGCCAGCCGGGGCTCGTTCTCACGTCGGCCTCAAATGGCTCAGGATTAGCACTTTTCACCAGCAACACTCCGGAAAGGAGACACCAGGCCAAGGCTCCTGTGCCGTTTCAAAATGGAATTCCTGCAAAAGTGCTACGTCGTAAAACCTGCCGCCGCGAAGGACCCGATAAGCCGGTGCTCCTGTGCTAACTGGGCCCAAGCCCAACTGGGCACAGAGTCTCGCTTCATCCAACTAATATGCCCCACAGAGTGCTATGCGGCCTCAGGGAACCTGATATACACGCCTGACACACATGCTAAATCTATTTCCCACCATAACCAGTGACCCCTCCGGGTGACCCCTCTGTGCCACTCACTTTACAACAGGACCTTGCTGGAATTACAGTCCAGCCGGGCCCCGCCCCTCTCCTCCACAGCCAAGCCCGAGATGCATTTGCTAACCCTGATTTATATCCAGATTACCTATTTCAGTCAGAGTAACTTAGGGTTTACAAATGTGCATCCAGACGGCCCTGAGTCCGGAGCTTTAATTGCTGCTTGACTGCTCAGCCGATCCATAGTTGGGACCAGGTTGTAGCGCTGTAATTTAGAAGCCCAGGCAACCCATTTGGATCAATCAAGCATTAGACTTTAATCGGATTGTACCTTCAGCTCTAAATTAATCGCAATTAATTCAGCAGCCTGGTTTTACCTCAGCAGGCTGCCGTGAAAGGATCGAGTCGCGCTAATTGCATTTCGCCTCATTTCGGTAGAGAAGCAAAGACTATTTGCACGACCGAATTGGATTAGATCCACTTCAGCGAAGCAGCAAACGTCCAAGAAAACGGATGGAAAGGGCGCGTGTGGAGATCCGTCGACGGCACATCTCAATAGCCTGCAGAAGTCGTCTCACCTCCCCGCTGCACCAGCACGTCCAAAAGCCACAGTAAAAGTGCGCAGTTAAATGTTTTAAAGCATGTTTTCTCATTGCCCAACATTTGCAAGGGAATGAGAAGACTTTCCTTGGCACAGAGTGTGCCGATTACTTCTTAGGTCTTTAGATTTAGGGCATATAAAATTAACACCTAATACACTATATTTTCCATATGCTTCATACGGCAAGAGTCCTGGATGAGAGATCATTTCATATTCTAGCGCTATTCCTCATTACTCTTTCAGCCAAAAGCATTATATATAGCCTAGTGAGAGTTCACAAAAACATCTCAGCACTGATATATAGGATCAAACGAGGCGCTGCTCATTACATGACAACATGGTCTGTTTGTTTTTGATGAACAGACAACAGACTGACATGACACATTCTTGGAATTACTGTCAGCTTACTTATCAAAATAGCGCCATACGTGTGGAAGCTAAGCCAACATTTTCTGCCTAGTGAATATTTAAAAAAATAAATAAATACTGTTGAACTTATTCAGAACTTATTCCTAAAAAAATTAAGGAATACGCACCATCCCTCTGGGGTGTCCTGGAAAAAAGATTCAGGCTCTCTGTGACTCTGCACTACATAAGTTATGGAAAACGGACAAAAAAAGAGTAAACAAAAACCTATTATATAACTATTCCTATAAGTTAACTCGCAGCACTTCGAATTTTACGGACTTGGGCTTCTAGTTTGAACCTCATCAGTAGCGTGATCGTTACCTCGGTACCAGAAGGGAGTATGAACAGGTAAGATCTATTTAGACATAGTTAATGCCACATGCGTGACACCACAGAGAGCTCTTTTTAAACTGCTGAAGTGTGGGTATTTACAAATAAGATCAGCAGAAATAACTGTAAAATACACATTTATGAATGTTCACATGGTGTGTGGCTCACGGGGCTAAATCTCTGTGTCTGTGAGCAGACGGGCACCAGTTTGAGCCCCGGCCTCAGAAGAACAGTCACATGTCTGTGGGCCCTTGAGTGAGGCCCCCAACCCCAGAGCTCCAGGGCTGCTGCACGGCGGCTGCCCCCGTGCTGTGACCCCAAAGCTTTGCAGAGCTGGATGTGTTTGGCCAAAAGAAGCATTCCAATGTACTTGTGCAAACAGGAAACAAATGTTGTTTGTTTGTCAAATTTTCATGCAGAAAAGCTGACTCTCCAAAAAAGTCACTATTTCAGTTTTCTAATTTGAAATTGTACTTCAAAGGTATTACATTTGTTACTTTATGATAGAAGAACCAGTAATTTGAGTTTCTTTTTCAGTTTTTTCTTTAGATTTAATTATAAAACGTATTTTCATAAGTACAATTGTTACATAATTCATTAATAAGAATAAATAAGTAGACAAGGATATACTATATAAATCATGCTTTCATTGTCTTCTGAACGCTGGTTTGGCAGGGAGCTTCAGAGTCAGTCAGGAAAGCTTCACCTATTTTTCATCTTCCCAGGATAATTACAAAGCATGTTCAGCAACACACAGTGAAGAGCCAAGGTGAAGATCAGCAGGTCCTTCAAGATACCAGAGCTTCTGCTTGGGATGTTTAGACCACAGGCTCTGACAGCTGAGACAGTAATAAGCGAGACCCATACTGCACACACCCTAATCCGGGGGCCTGAAACAGACAGGCCTTGTTCAGGTGCCGGTGTTCCAACATGCACTAAATATAACCCTCCATCTTTCAGCAGCCCGCTGATGGATTTCCGCTGGCCTGTTTGTGGTATCTAGTTAGAGGCCAAAGCTCACATCCATCAGCTGGAAATGAAGGTTTCTTCTCCGGAAAAAAAAAAAAACCTCACTGTAAAGTTTCTCAGGAGACAGAACAGTCAGGTGTCACTTGCAGTGATTTTTCAAATAAAGCCGAATTTTTAAGAGGAGCAGACAAATGAGGGGGGGGGGGGGGGGGGGGGGGGCAGAGAGAGAGAAGGAGCTGCACTGATGCTGGGGAGTTTTTGTTTTTTTCTCTCCAGAGGAGCAGCTAGTTCCGTAGATGGACAAGCTGTATGGAAGACAAAAGGGGTGCGATGGGGGGGCAGAAGGTGTGAGCAGACATGTATGAGTCATGTAATTCATTTGGGAGCTCAGTGGGAGCCTGTCAGAAGGTGTTTAATCCCAGTTTGTCTAAAGAAGAGCACCAAATAGACACAGAGACAGAGAGCTTGGATGCAGCTGTGGGGAAGGAGATCCGCAGAAAATATTCATCCTATTCGTGCGTTTCCAGCAGCCACTAATCCGGTCAGGGACGAAACTCGCGACGGACTACACTTTAGAGAAACCACTATAAAAACGGGGGAAAAGACAAGACAGAACTCAAATTACAAACGTCAGGAATGTTCACTGGATTATATTGCATGTCAGCACGCTGGTGATAAAAAGGGCGCACTGTGGTTACGTGCAATTTATTTCCGTTTTATATCACGACTTATTATAACACCAGCAGGCACCTGTCTGGTCCTTAGCGGTGTTAATGCTGCCTTTCATGCCGCTTGGCTAAATTCTGCCCTCTGCTGGTCAAACTGTAGAAGTGTATTCTAGCATAATCTTATTCTCACACATACCGAATATTCATTTCTATAACGTACAAATTTACTATTACACATACAATTTAATGGATATTTCCATCATGTTATGGAATAAGGATACTCGCAATTGTGCTTAACAGTGTAATTATTAAAGAATATAACAATTCATGCATTTGAGTCATTTTGCATCCAGTCAGAAATGCATTCCGGCTTTTTATTTAATGATTTTTTCGGAATCATCGTTTTTGCTGGTTGCAGACTACAAAGCCCTTAAATTCGACGCCATACTCGTCAACCCATTGACCACCAGTGGCAACGGCATTTGCTTACGTTTCCGGGTTATTCCGCTATTGATTATTCCACTATTTGCTGTGGAGTTTATGACTTCCGCCCAGCTAATTATAATTCATGCACTTTCCACAGCTATAGACGATGCAAGGCGGGCTAGACGGAAGACAGCACTGTTCCAATTTTTATGCGCCGGTTCTATAGATTAGCATGACCAAATTGTGACATCGTCAGCGTTGTATTTTAAGAAATCTCCGCATCAGTAAAATGGTCGGCGTGTACTATACTATGAGACTATACGTAGCTCAGCAAATACAGCGACACACATTATATTCTCGATATAGATAGTAAATACTAAACCCAGCCTTCTGTTTTAGACACAGTTTGGCAGACTTGCTCAAAAAGACCTGGTACAATCTCTGTAGCTGTGATTTATTAAGTGCTTTTAATTGGATCAGTCTTTGATCCCTTCTTTTTCTATTTTTCTTCGGATTAATTTACGGCCCAATTACAACGTATGGACAAGTTCAGAATTATGGCAGGACACAAATTATCAGTCATTTGCTGGGAGATGGCATTGCGTAATTGAATATCAGTCCCAGATCAATATTTTGAAGCTGAAAGGGTTGTAACAGGCCTGACACCAATCTGGACTGAATAAATATTTTTGCTGTTAATGTCATGTTTCACGCAGAAACCAGAATTTTCATCAGTTTTAATACACAAAAGCGGCCATATTGGGAGCATTGAGGGTTAAATCCTTAAACCCACTTCTCCCTTATTTTTGTTTTTTTTTTTTTGGGGGGGGGGGCATCATTCTTTCAACCATAATATCTTGCATGACAACTGAAATATAATTTTGACTGTTTTGTGATCCTAGTTTCATTGTCTAAAATTCTGTAGGCTACTTAGAAACAAAGACAATGCAAAGGCCATGTTTCCCATTCATATTTAAGAAATTCCATAAATATGTAAATAATTATCTATATAACATATAAATATCTAACCTCATGATTTACATCAGGCATATGTCAAAGCCCCTAAAGCTCCCATCTGGGCTTTACAGCCACAGGAAATCTCCAAGGCTGGGGCATTTGAAAAACACACGGTAACAGGCAGCATTAGTCTCAGGTTACGATCGGCACGGCGTGGCCAGACGGACGGCGAGCGCCGGGTGACCCGCCGAGGGGCCTGACTTGCCCACTCCCATCATCCAGCCTTTACTTCCATCCCGTAAAAATGATCCCAGCTTGAGGAGAGCCAGCATTAACATTTGCATTTTATAGCAGTCGCGGAGATTTAAAGCGAGGGATATATCAGCACTGAGCAGACAGAATTAGTTAACAATGCATTATCTACCTTTTATGGCATCTATAACTCCTTTCCTCAGCCAGAATGGGGATGGCGGTGGGGGTGAGCAGGCTAAACTTTGCACTTGCCTCTTCGTCAACAGCAGCCTTGATCGTGTCTTCCGTACTTAGCAAGGCTCCGGTGGATGAGGCGGCCATTAAACTAGGCCCGGCATAACCCTCAAGTTTTTAAAATAAAAATTGTGCGGCGATTTTAACGATGGTCCTTGGCAATGCGACACTATGTGTAGTATTCAAACCCGTCTTTGTCCTTGGGAAGCCTCTTGGTCGGCCCAAAGGTTAATTTCAATTGAATCGCCATATGTAAAGTAGATTAATTTTACACATGTAATTACATTAATCTTTAATACCCCTCACATTACTCTTGTACAGAATATTCTTTAAACAAGCTTGAACTGGAAGGTTATTTATTGATTGTGATTTCTCCTTCAATGGAGCCTGCCTAACAAAATGCAGATTTCAGTGTTCAAAAGGAAATGGTTTGCCAATTAGCGTACCATTCAAAGGCCCTTCCTCCTCCAACCCCAGCTGTGCAGCATGCATGGACCCCGAGCTTAAGTATAAGTACAGGTGGCTATTACAGAAAGCCTTCAGAGCTTCAGCCAAAATCTCCTGCTCAGCGAGTCTAAGTGATTTCTGGAACTACCATAAAGCACCGATCAGAAAAGAAAGCCATTCTTAAGTACATCATTCATCAGAATCATCATTAGATGGTTGGTGCTTCACCCAGGATTGACCCTCTAAAAGATCTACTCCACCTTATAGATGGAGAAGAGAAGACTGGTCAGCTACGTTTACAAAGTAACCAATATTATCATCTTGAAAACCACTCAAACCAGTACAGTGGCTTGGTGGGCTATGCACAGAATCTGTAACTCCTCTTATAGATACGGTGATGTTGGGTTTTAAAGCTGCCGCACTGGTTTATCACTGGTTAGTGTCCGAGCCCCAGGGTTTTCCAGTGGGATTTACAAAAGCAAGTCGATGCAGCGCTATGGCTCTCCAGCATCCGCAGGCTACAAGGCACAAGTGGAATTAGCAGTAAAAAGCCTGGAAAGCAGGACAGCAAGTGGACATAAGGTTTCTTTGTAAAACACCCTGAAAGTTCATCTCTGTGAGCTTCTGTCACATAAAGATCGATGTGTCCTCACCATCCTTCTAGCACTCGGGAGCACAGTCCTGGTTACTGGTCGCCTCTTACTATGGTTCTCAATAGGGGCGTTTATAGCGATAGAAGAGATCAGGGGCTAAGTCAAGTTTACCTGGGGCTTGTTTTTGAAGGAAGATCAGGGCTAAAATAATCAGGCTGTAGGCTTAAAATCCTGCAGGTTATAGCGCCGAGGGATCTGGTCTAACGACGCCCACGGTTCTCACGATTGTGTTCTCTCAAATGATCATTTTATTGGCAGATTTTAAAAGACGTTTCCTTTGTACAATATTCAATGACCTGCTACCCCAGTAAAACCAGTCCATGTCGGTTCCATCGACGCAGGTCTTCGGCTCGATATACGTGATCCAGAAGTATCTCCACATCCACTTCCTGAAAAGAGTCTTAAGGAATGACATTTACTGGCAATCTGACATTCCCTTAAAAGTTTTTTTCCAGAGAGTTCCATCACCTCTGAGAGGAGCAGGTATGCAGAAAATCCCAGTGAATTGTAACGGAAGGGAAGACATGCCAGTTATGCTTTTTCCTGGCCCAAGAGGACAGAGGTATTCTCAGGACATAGAACTGCATTTTGTGAGGGTGCACACACACACTGTAAATTAGCAGCTGATAACACTGTAGGGAATTTGAGCAAGACCAAACTAGAAGGATTTTAACTAATGTTACCACAAGGGGCTTCAGTGCTACAAGTGAAATATGGGAAGTTACAGGTGCCCAAGACACTTGACTTTTGCTTTGTAGCAGCTTTCCTCAGAAAGGGGCGAGGTTTACATTTCAGAACCCCAACTCAGCTTTAAAAGTCCTATTTCAGCAGTACTGCTGCAGGCTTTTTCGCATTCGGCACTTGTGCTCCCAGTCCCGTCGTCTATTGTTTTGATGTATGGTTCTTGCGTGGTCTCCTTTTAAACATTTGCTATGGTACTTGAAGGCCACAGGCTACACAGTAAATAAACTCCACAGCAGACATTATGTAGTACCATCTATCCTCTCCCTCCCAGTCACACAGACAGTAACAGAACCAAGCTGTGTTCATCCGTCCACATACATGAGATGGAAACATATGCTCTGGTGCCAACTACTAACATCACTCACTCTGCCAATTACAGAAAAAGAAATCTAATCAAAATTACTGTGAAAACATGGCTTCAGGATATACAATTATTAATTTAAATATTGTTTCTTGAAATAAAAATAATCATCTCAGAGCAACTAGAAAACTAAGTCATTTAAGAAAAAAATGTACCTGCGATCAAAGTACATCAAATATATTTTAAAATTTCAGTGCCATAAAATTAGACTGGTTAAATGAATGGCTAAACAAAAACATTATGTAAGAATTCCCTTTTATTACCGCAAAGCTTCTAAACGTCTGGAATATCCGTTTCATTTTAAATTAACTTCTAGGTGATTAAACCGTACATTTTTTTTTCTCTACCTGGTTGACAGTGTATAAAATTGTACTGTGGCACCCTCTACTGGCTAAACGTGAACGTCATTATTAACGACGGCCTTCTTGCACTTTTGTAAATAGAGCTGAATAAAAAAATTAGCAGAACAGCAACTAAAACCTAGCTGTATAAATAAGGCTCATATGCTGCATACAGTGACTTCACTTTAAAACTGGCAATAAGCAATAATATGCGATACATATCACAAAAAGTAATTATCTGAAGAGAATCACATAAAACCATTCAATGCCAAACCCATTGTGCTACTCAACTGGAAACACAGTCCTCCTTGGTACAAAGGCAAAGGTACTACGGCATTAAAAACTCTGTTTACTACAATTACAGAACATACAAATGACAGACATCAAGGGATCTTTACATGAATAATTCAGAATGAATGGCGGCACGTTTTAACCAGAGACACTTTCTGCACATTAAAAACAGGATACAAGGTGACCATGTGTAGGGAAACCTCAGCAGCAAGAACCCAGCAGTGTACCCACCTCTGCCCACGGAGGGACCCGTAACAGCGTGTTTTAAGGGTAAACTAAATCCCGTTTTAAACCACTTTACCACCCCCCCCCCGCCCCAAAAGGGATTTTGTCAGATTTCCAATATTACATTTTTAAAAACTGTACATTAACTGCTCATATTTAAAAAAAAAAAAAATGTATAATGGAAAAGAATAAAACCGACAGAAGTGGGTATTCAAAATCTTATAAAATTATAATAAAAAACAGAGGCTACAATGTTATGAAATTGAGAAGATGACAGGCACCAAGGAAGGTCTTAATGAGAGAAAGATGTTCTGAAGTCTTCAGGAGACCGGCGAAGAATGCACTCGGCTCCGGAAAACGCAACATGCTCAGGGTTACAGCTTTAGAGACTGTTAAAATGGCAAATGAATCCTTTGTGCTGGTTATATACAAAATGCCACTTCCTAGTTCCCCTTAGTTATGAGTAAACAGCATGAAAAAAATCTAGATTTTCCATTACATATAGACCCCCCCACAAGTGTTAATAACGAAATAGTGAGATTTGTGTCATCTGGCTATAACAATTCACCTCATATAAAGAATTCTGAGTTTTAAATATAACCCTGTCACTTTCTTCTCAATGTGTAAATTACTTACACAACCAAATTTACGCAAGAATATTCAATGATGTTGAATATCAAAGTGTTTTACTCCAGTGCACAGGATGCCAGAAGACAGCATCGTGTGTGAGTAGACAAATTCCCAACACATGAAAACTGTAATTGGTTTAAGTCACATTTGAGCACCTATGATTAAATGACTTAATTTCACGATGGAATATTCATTCTCCAATCGTTCCACTGAATATAGTCACATCGACTACATGAAAATGCTCAAGAGTAAGGAGGGCAAATTGTGATGTTTAGTTCACAGCATCACGTAAAACAGAATCGGGCGAAACAACCTGACTTACGCTGGGATAGAGTAATTCTCTTTTAAAGTTCAACTAAGACTTTAGAAGGTGAACGGAGGAAAGGAGGACAGACAGGAAGAGGAAGCAAATCCTCCAAAAGAAAATGAAATAAACAAAATTAATACCAGTCAATTATCACCTGGAGAGAAATAAAGCAAATATTAAAAATAAACATCCCGCTTTGTACGGGGCCCCTGCTGAAGACGGGCGGCGGTCACACGGTCACCCCGCCCTTCTCCTTGTCCCCGTCTTCGTGCCACGTGAGACGCTCCTCGTAGAAGGCGATGACGATCTGTGGGCATTTCTTATTGGCCTCTTTGGCCAGCACGAGGTCAGCCTCGTCTGAATCCTTCCTGCAGGACACGGGGGGGGTCAGTTCAATTTTTAAATCGACATGAAAACTTTCAGCCACTTGACGTAATCAAATTCCTGACTAGACCTAAAAGAAAACAAAACAAACAAGTGTGTGACTGTCTCTTTGCGGGGGGGGGGGGGGGGGGGGAATTAACCACACACTTACCACTTCATAAGGAACATTAAACCCCCAAATGAACCCGTTGCACCAATAATTTTCTCTGGCGGCAATCCCCTTTCAAATCCCCTTGCAATCAGAACGTCATCCTGCAGCACATTGAAAAGGTTGGTCTTTACAGCTGTGGCCACTGACCCAACGCAACAGGAAACATCTCATTTCTCTGTAATGACAGTGACACTTGAGACCAACGGGAACCCTTCTGGTTACACTCTCACCCACCCCCTTCTTCTTCGGTGTGGAACCCTCCTGCTCGTCATCATCCTTGGTGCAGACCTTCCTCTTGGTGGCTGAGCTTTCCTTTGAATGCCCGTCCGACTGCCCTGCGCTCTTCAGCTGGCCTTCTTCAGTGCCGGTCTTCACATAGGTCTTCATGAACTCTGCAATGAGCTCGGAGCAATCCAGATTCTTCTCTGGCTCCCAGCTGTTGTGTTTCCTACAAAAAAGGACAAGAACAATATTTACCAGATTCAAATAAAGATCTAAATAGGAATAGCAAAGCAGAGTTGGAATTTTACCCATTGATTTGATTTATGCTCAAAGGCAGCACATTAAACATGACCTTAACTAACAGGCCTTGTGAGGCCAGGTGTAGTTAAATATGTGAGTAACAATACTGTAATTAATGCCAGATGTTCAGTGAGCCAGTTCCATTCTACAGTTACATCATTACATATTTCCTAGCTACTACAGTTACTCTGTTACCAGTCAATGAGTCTCCTGAAAGTGTGATTCTTTAATAAATCCAATTCTTCCATGAGCCACATGATTCCCATTATGAGGTAAAGCATTGGTACAGCGATGTATCTACCATGCGGTTTTACTTTAAGAAATCTCTTAATATAATCATTTTCATGGGGAGCACAAACAGTTAGAAGCCAGTCATGACATCTATTATGGTTCATAAAAAATATCCGTCACTGCTTCTTGTTCACAGCACCTGCATATTGTAAAAGTGCTACTATGTCAAATTCATACTTTGGCGAGTGTCTGCCAATGAACACACCGAGGGAGGGGTGCAACGATGCAGATATCTGGGTCTTCTGTCTTCCCTCCCACCTACAAAATCAGCCCCAAGGTAAATATCCTAAGTCTATTAATACCCACTGGCTATTAAAGGAGTCCCTATAAAAAAAAAAAAGTTATCCAAGTATCCAAGAATGAAGAGATGAGGTGCCGATGTTTCTCTGTAACAGGGAGCCCCTCCCCCAATCCTTCACTCATCAGAACAGTCACTGTAAAGCAACACTGAATCTAACCAGCCGCATTAGCTAGACTGCAGGCAGCGCTCACTCTGAATACCCTTTCCACTTGAGGAAGTACTCCACACGGCCCTTCACCACCCTGCGGTCCAGGACTTTCTCCACCACGTATTCTTCCTCATTCGAGGACTCTTCCTCCACATCCGGGTGCTGCTGGGTCTTCTTTCCCATGGCTGGCAGGATGCTGACGGCAACCCAAAGTACGAGGGGGTGGGCGGGGCGGGGTGGGGGGGGGGAGGGGAGGGGTCCTTAAACATGAATATACAT
>JAODKE010000095.1:1550829-1565424 GCA_026779605.1 Mormyrus hasselquistii
GTCCTTAAACATTAATATACATGAAATATTAAGTAAGTACAGGGCATTGAATGTTACAGATCCACACAGAAAAGACAGATTATAAAGAAGGCTAGTTGTCTTTAGAATACTGTATCTTACCCTTTACTTACAACCGCAGATGGTGGGCTGCTAGTAATCTGTTTCAAATTAAACGTGAAAATAGCAACTGAAGATATTGTTGCAGCTTAGTCTCCACAGAGCAACAGATGTTTCCCACCTGAAAATAAAAATAAGCTCAGTTGCACACAGCCTGCACGCACACCTACCTTGTGTTTCACAGCCCCCCAAAACTTGATCACTGTATCTTAACAGTGACAAACAGCATATGTTTTCTACATATTTCGGAGACACTCTCCACACAGCACACTTTGCAAGACGGAAGATCGCCAGGAAGTGAGTTCTATCTTTTAACATATAACGTTAAAAATATAACATATAACGTAGCGTTACGGGGGCTTCGGGAAACTCTTAAAGTACTTGGCATACCGTCGCCCTACAAATATCGACAAATTAACCCTTTGATGTCATCAATATCGATCATGAAGGTTTCATTCTCAAACCGCACCAACCTAAGCAAAATCCCAAGCACTACACAAACGCATCAGTGTTAAACTACAAACCACGCAAAACTAATGAAAACAAGGGCTCTTGGACCAGGAATGTTTGTCTTTATCCCAGTTCAAGCGTTACCGTTCACAGATACTAAAACCTAGATGAAAAGACATACAGAAGCAAGTTTATGGCAACGACGTCATGAAATTTTCATTACCAATAACAATTGGCATAAAGTGTTTGGACTTGCGTGTAAATCAGAAATTAAACGGACTCCAGGGAAAAATTAAACATAAGTATCGTACGTCGCAAAAGCAGTACTATAGTCTAAAAACTCCAAATAGAGTGCATAACCCCGAATAGTAAAAGATTAGAAATACTATAACACAGTTCTACAGTTCGTTATATTCTTAATAACATAGTTCGTCAGAAATCGCCATTTAAAATTGGATATGCAAAACTACTGAATACTGTGTTTTACTGTAAGACATTTGAATCCCTAAAACGGTAATGTCCGTACCTGTTAGTCTGTAAGCGAACAAACAGCAAAAATCAATATAAACACACATGTCTAAGATACGACGCGACTTGAAGGTATGCGAACGTTCCTTACAGGAAATCCCACCTTCCGCATTTCCGGCTATTAGTAAACCTCCAATTATAAATCGCAATGCGCGTCAGCGTGCTAATTTTAAACGTCTGATTGGTCATCATGCCCGCCTGTCAGCAGTCTTTCAATACAGTAACCGCCCACTTCGGTAGATGTTGCTTCCCCGCTTCTCACATCATCCCCTGGAACCATCTGTCTAAACAAGGTTTACTTTCGCGTTGCACATTGCTGGACAGAAGACCGAGAAATGCGGCAACTTCAAAAGCATATTCACACGTCTAGTGTGTGTTAAATGTAAACTCGTCGAAAAAACGTATAGCTACTAACCAAATTGTCCTAATCATTATTATATAAAAGCTCACCCGAAGAATAAGACCACATCAGACCCACTTCCTCTGTGTAATTACCCTTTTTCAGAAATGCTTCTATGCACCTCTGTTTCCCTCGGTTCTTCTGACCTACTGCGCACGTACGCGCCAAAAAGAAAAAACGCGAAATTGCTGGTCACATTCGCGCGCCGGCTAAGGTACCACCCCCCCCTCGTGATCTCACACTCATCAGTGCCACTGAATTACTGCTGTCGCCATGAAGTTGAACATAACCACTCGTTATCAGCCATGCCAAACACGACAGCATTTTATATAACACTTTGACTTTTTTTATTAGCGAAAACGGAACTGTACTGTTCTGTATATTTACAAGTGCATCAACAATATGCATGTTCCTTAACATCAGTACCACACAGCATGCAAGGCCCGTACCTACAAACGCAACAAATGCGTAGCACTAAATAGCAGAGAGCGTCCATCCATTTAAAAAGACAGGTGTTTGACTTCATTATTTTAAGAGTGTAATTTAATTGGTCTAGAAGTAGATGGAAGTCGGACTCGAGCGAAATTTTGTCCAATCATCATGTAGGAGACGTCGCCTCGAAATCACGTGTCGAAAAGCTGCCCGATAGAGGGGGCTAAAACGCAGGCCCCCTTTTCATTAATGAGGCATTGTAGCCTTCGTGGTTTGTTTCTGCGAAGCTGACCTTGTTTTTCTGCTTGTGCGACGTAGTAGCGGAACAATTTACAGCATGTCTAAGGAGGTAGGTCTTAACATAGGTAGCACTGTTGGTTTTAAAATGTTATTCCCATAGATTTTAAGGTTCTAAGATTATTTGTATGTATTTCTGTGTTACGCAATTGCCCTCATTACATAGCTAGCAGTGTTTCAGTATTATGTTATGTCTATATTTATATTTAACTAAAGATTATGAGATATGTGGTATATATGAACATGTTGAAGCTTTGGGTTACCGCTTACTTGATATTGCATAGTTTGCACATTATTGACGGACGTGTCAGGTTTTGTCCGCCATTTTGCAACGGATTCCGCGTGGCTGATAGATATTTATCGTATTCGCTAATATAATTTTCATAGCTCCGGTTTTTGGACAAACCGGTTAATTTTCCACATTAAAATTCTCCGTTAGTCAAGTTTTTTTTTTTTTTTTAAAAAAAAGACTGGGACAAGGATGTCTATCTTCCCGGAGGTTGAGCAAACATGGCGGCGTTCGTTTTAATACTTCTTTTTTTTAAAAAAAAAAAAAATCCCCCCGCCCCCGCCGGCACACACACACACACACACACACACTTCAGAGGTTCAGTGCCAGGCCGATATTTAGAACTGCACATGCTGATGATAATTTGTAATCCGTAAATTCTCCAAACGGTTTCCGGGTGCTGGACCTTCAGTAACATGAAGGATATTAATGACGCCCCATATGATCCATGTTATGTTCTTATAAGTCCTAATGATTTATTTTAGTCTACATGTTTCGGCGGTGTTGCTGATTTGCCTCGTCCATGCACAGGCCCCGCGAGAACCGGAGCAACTTCGCAAGCTCTTCATAGGGGGGCTTAGCTTTGAAACCACTGATGAGAGCCTAAGGGCTCACTTTGAGCAATGGGGGGCCCTTACGGACTGCGTGGTGAGTTTCCATATACATATTTTTTTTCGCTAATTGTATAAATTGTCCAGCTGGTCAAATGCATTTTCCTCCCATTTGCTGCAGGTGATGAGGGATCCCAATACAAAGCGTTCAAGAGGATTTGGGTTTGTCACATATTCTTCAGTGGAGGAGGTCGACGCAGCCATGTCTGCCCGACCTCACAAGGTGGATGGCAGGGTGGTAGAGCCAAAGAGGGCGGTGTCCCGAGAGGTGGGGCACCTATACTTTTTATAAAGTCCAAGGTCCTTTGTTACCTTGGAGATGTGCACATTGATGGATGAGTCTGTGCATTTCCACAGGACTCCTGTAGACCTGGCGCTCACATGACTGTGAAGAAGATCTTTGTTGGTGGAATCAAGGAAGACACAGAGGAGCACCACCTCCGGGATTACTTCAAGCAGTTTGGCAAAATCGAAGTGATCGAGATCATGACCGACCGAGCCAGTGGGAAGAAGAGGGGCTTTGCCTTTGTTACGTTTGATGACCATGATTCGGTCGACAGGATCGTCAGTGAGTTTTCATGGGATTTGTTTCGTTTTTAAAAAAAAAAAATTGCTGTTTGCTTGCTTCTACTCAAAATTTGAAACTTTATTTATTGTTTTATATCATGAAGTCGTTTTTTTATATGCATATCTACAGTTCAGAAATACCACACAGTGAACGGCCATAACTGTGAAGTCAGAAAAGCTCTATCAAAACAAGAAATGATGACTGCAGGGATGAATGTGAGAGGTAAGCAGATCTATGAACGAGTGTCGTGGCTTTTTCTGGTGGTTGTGAGTTCAGGCCCCTAAAACGCTGTTTGTTCAGGGCGGGGAGGCGGCGGCGGCGGCGGGGCCGGGAACTTCAGCCGTGGGGGTGGATATGGAGGTATTTAATACTCTGGAGCCCAACTTCCGTGTGTGTGTGTGTGTGTGGGGCTGATGGGGTGCAAATCTGATTCTTCTTTGACATCCTAGGTGGCTTCGGAGGAGGAAGAGGCAGTGGGAGTAACTATGATGGAGACGATTACAATGGTTTTGGGGGTGATGGTGAGAAAAGGCATTTTGTCTCTAAAAAGATGTATAAAATAATGTGTGAAAGTGCGGAAGTGTCTCCCAGTGTTTGTGTTTGCAACTAGCTGTTGCAGCGACAGGTTTAATGCCTGGTGGCTCCTTGAAATTCCCACAGCTTTTATCGTTTATCACAGTGTTTCTCGCAGCAGTTCTCGGGGACCCACCAGACGGTCCACGTTTTCGCTTCCTTCCAGGGAACTTGGGAGGGGGCACTCCGGGGGTCCTCGAGGACTGGTTTGAGAAACGTTGATTTATCCGGCTGGTGGAGTTAATGGTTCCATCTGTAGAAGCTGAAAATAAACCGCTTTGTGTGTGTGTGGCATTTTTTTCTCCCCCCCCCCCCCCCCCCAGATTTATGAAAGATTAATATGCTTTTGTCCCATCGCTCATCATTTTCAATTCTGTTTTTTTTTTTTTTTTTTCAACTGGATAAGATGTAGAGTGGGTTTCAGTGAGAGTCGGGCTACCAGACATGGCATCTTGTCTCTTCAGATGGCTACAGTAGCGGCCCTGGCTATGGAGGGAGCCGTGGTTATGGTGGAGGCCAAGGATATGGAAACCAAGGAGGGTATGGAGGAAATGGGGGGTATGAGAACTACAACCATGGTGGAGGAGGAGGAAACTTTGGCAGTGGTGAGTTTTGTCTCGTGGGCACGGTGAAACTGGGACCCTTGGCTACTGGGTCCCAGTAATCTGTAACCTGTCTTTTGTAGAGGGGTTTCAGGTTGCTTTCTTTCGCAGGGAACTTCGGAGGGGGCAACTATAACGACTTTGGCAATTACAACAGCCAGTCCTCCTCGAATTACGGTCCAATGAAAGGCGGCGGCGGCGGCGGCTTCGGCGGCCGGAACAGCGGCGGCCCGTACGGAGGTGAGACACCCGTCCTGCCCGTTTAGAGCGCGAGCTACGGATCTTGGCACGAACCGTCCTGGACATCTGCGCCACGGTTGTTTTTGCAGGGGGTTATGGGGGCGGCTCCGGTGGCTACGGCGGGGGATCTGGAGGCCGTCGGTTCTAATTCAGAGGTAAGCGCAGCGTCGCTCGGATTGGCTGGTCACTTGTAGCTCTAGTTCCTTACTGCAACTTGATTTGGCAACAATTTAGAGTATCTGTAGATCCCATAAGGCCATCGAGACTAGTTTTAAAGGAATATTAAGCGCTTTGTATTTTGTTCTACACTTTTAGTCTTTTATTTGCATAAACATTTGAATTGACGGACCCAGCAGCAACCCTTCATGTTTGTTGTTCCTGACTCTTGGAGTTGGAATCCCGAATTGGAATCCGATTTTAAAATCTTTAAATATCGGTTTTTGGATCTTGCTTCCCAAAGCGAAGGACAACAGTCTGAAAATCTGAAGGCTTGCTTCTGATTTCTGTGGCCCTGTTAAGCAGCTTTTTCTTAAAGGAGGACAGTGCCCAGTTTAACAATGTTGTTCCATATTGTCCAACAGGAATCAGTACTTAGGAGAGGAGAGCCAGAGAAGTGACAGGGAAGCTGCAGGGTTACTCCCCTATTTCTGCTCAGCCAAGCGCAGTTGTGGCAGGTTTCAGCTGCGACATGAAGAGAAGTGCTCATAAAATAGAGAAGAAAAAAAAAAAATCATGTCGAAGGCGGGGGGGGGTGCTTCTATCAAATGTTATTGAAGCAGGACTTGTGTAGTTTGCTTTTTTTGTGTGAAGTGTAAAACATTCCAGGGGTTTTATGTAGCTTTTTTTTTTTAATGCCCATCTGGTGTTTTTAATGTAACAAGACAAATCAAGTTGAAATAAACCATCTCAGTTTTTTTTAAAATAAATGTGCGTTTAATTTAACACAGGAGAGGTTTTAATATGGTGTCCTTAAACGGAATGCCTCGGTTGCCTTTTGAATTGCTGTTCATTCGCCGAATCTGGTCGCCTGTGAATTTGGCATCCTGTTCTGTAAAATGCCATGGCCCTTCTGTAGCGACTGGGTTGCTATGATGGTCATTATTCTTGTTATGAAGACTTCTGCTTGTGTGGTATCCTGTAAATCCTTCCTTTTTGGAATCGCACCTTAGGAGTGCATGGAGTACGACTGTGGTTCCAACAGCCCTGTTTTTTCTTTTTTCTTTTTTTTTTTTTTTTGCAAAATACAGCATGTGAGATAAAGGGTTCAAATTGAGTCTAGATCTTTTAAGCATTGTTCAGATTCCTCCAACACTATATATCGTTGCCATGGTCTTGGAAGCCTCGTCTCTCCATTAAAGACCTTTCGATGTTCAAAGCGGGACAGGAAAGCCATTCCTAGGCCTGTAGCTACTGTCACCTTGGCCGCTGGTGGCTAGCTTACATGCAGAGCTTGAGGCTAGCCATGGAAGCCAGCTGAGGGAAAGAAGTAGCAAGATCTTCGCAAGAAGCCAGTGACGCAGGGGACAGTCTTTGAGTACAGAAGGTTGCTCTTTTAAGAATAGACAGCATCAGCTACGAGGGGTATTTTATACCATACTAGTAGGTAAGAACAGATTTTTCAACTTTACTATTTGTATGTTTGCCGAAATACTAAATAGCAGATCGGAGTTTGTTTCACACAGTGCGCTCACTTGAAGTCAAATTGAGTCTTGTGTTTTCCTTTCTAAGGGTTAATGTTTTCTGGGTAAGTATGGGATGCAGCTCTGTTTGAGCAATCATTTGATCTCCCTGTTTGATACAAACCCTGACTGCTGAATCAACACTTAATGTTTAAATTGTCTGGATTTTGGTTCTGAATTGTTATCGGCCATTTTGGTAAAATCCTGTCTGCTCGTAGCAGTAATGCATGCACATTGTTTAGTAGGACGTTTTGTGAAGCCAGGGTTTAATGCTAAAACATCGAAGCAGCAAAATTTTTAGTTTTCTAATATTTCTTTTGTTCTTATTTCAGCCATGTGAATAGTTGGCACACGAATGCTGGACGTCTGCGCTTCCTGCACTTTTCTCAAGGGAAAAGATGAAAGGTTTTTTTATTTTATTTTCTTCTCAAAACCAAATCTGTGGGCGCCCACAACCCCCCTCCTCCCCAATGTTTGAGTATACAGTTGTCACTGAACAATGGGGATGTGTTCTAAGAATCGTATCATTAGATGACTTTCGCTGTGTGTGTGAGAGAGAGAGAACATTTTAGTGTATTTACACAAACCCCCGGCTGTATGGTCTTGCCTAAATCAGTATTTCCCAATCGAGTCCTTGGGGACCCACACGCCAGTCCACATTTTTGCTTGGGAGCTGGGAGGAGCACAAATGTCGACTGTCTGGTAAGATGGAACCACATGGACCAGCTGTGAGTCCCCGAGGCCTGGATTGTGAAACGCTGACCCGGAGGTTTTTTTAGCTCTACTATAAACTCACGGTACCAGTCATATATGCGGCCCGCTGTTGACTGAAACATTGGTATGCAGCGTATGACTAGTTGATTCTTGCCTTACAAATGTTCAAAGTTTTTAATTTATGCCTGTAAATTAACACATTCTTTCTCTTCTAGGACCTGAGTGTATGGGAGCTCCCTTTGAAGCTGTAGCTGCTGGGCAGCCTTTTTATCTAATAAAACCTTTTTTATAATAGTGTTTTTGTATCGTCTTTTTTAATGGGGAGATTTTATATGCAGTGCAGGATCCCAGTGGCTCGCTTAACATCCTGGGGGGATTTCCACAGAGCAGGATTTCTAAATTGGCTGGATTAACTAAAACTAGAAGTCATGATCGTCCAATGGGAATGCTCCTTACCTGAACTCTTATTGGACAGTCATGACTTCCAGCTGAAGTTGATCTGGTAACTCTAAATTCATTCTTTGTGGTCAACACTTGGGTGTGTCTGTTCCTCACTGGAATAACTGAAGTGCAGCTTTATTTGGCTGCATCAATGATGTTACTCCCGTTGTGTTAAATGTCAATGCTTTGGATTGTCTTCCTGGCAGTGACACTTGTGATCTTTGTGCACATCTGCATGAAAAAGTACTTGTTAAACAGATCAGGAAGGACTGAAATACACATGTCCCTTTGGAGGAAAGTGGTACTGTAAATATAGTGCACTTACATCACCATGTCCTACTTAGTCACGCTGTCGGTAAAACTTTCGTCGAACATCTGAATATTTGCTTCATGGAGCTTTATGGTTTTCGGGGTGCTTGATCTTACCCTTACATCATTTTTTTTTTTGTTACCTAATAGACAATTTTTTTTTTCTAGTGTTTGGCCTTTATCAGGAAGCGTCATGCTTTACTACTCCAGCTGTCACTAGGTCCAGCAGATGGATCTCAATGATGGGCGATAGGGGTACAATCATATCTAAACATTCCCCAGGGTGAACAAAGCAGATGCTGACTGGCTCCACCTACGGATGACTCTGGTCAGAGATCACTAGTGTTTATGAATCAAACTGAAGGGTGTTGGCGTTCGATACTAACGCCTTTGCTGCTCAAACAACAGATTGCAACACTTTGCTGCTATATTACAGGACTTTCAGAGTTTAAAACAGCCATTTGGTACATGCATCCTATATATGTGGGTGCTAAAAATGTTATAACGTTTTATTCTTCCATGCTGTCCTACCACATTATATTTAAAAGAATGCAGTGATAAGCTGAGCAAATGTCTGGTGACTGTATAATACTCCTGTGTTTTATGTTGATTTGTTTCAGACATTCTATAATTGTAGACCATAAGGCTCAAGCTTAAGTTTGTAATCAGCAAGTGCATCTGTGAGATGTCCATATTTATCTCCTAATGTCACACTGAGGAAACAAGAGTCTGCCTGATAAACCCCTCATCACTGAGGAAATTGTTCTAGGTGTCAAAACTGATCTCTAATTGAACTGGTCTCTCACTCATCACTCGTATGTTTTAGTGTTATTTTGCCAGTTACTTTATTGCCTGTTAAGAAGTTCATGCAATCCTGGCTACAGGAGAGCCGCCACAACATTTCTTCCTGAGTACAAACACTACATATGAATTTGTAAGCTTAATAAAGGACATGGAAAAGGTAAATCTGACCATATGATAATTGACCGTGTATTATCTTAGCCACTTAAAAATGTTCATCTTTTTATTGGAGTATGTTGTCCTTTTTTCAACAGACTATATGGCGGCATGTTGATTGATTGTATGATTTGACCCTATGGGGGGGTTCAGCCCCTCCGCCAAACAGGACAGATTAACGTTTATGGTGAACCGCCTGATCTCACCACCTACTTTGCCCTCCAACGTACTTTCACGTGCACTTAATTAATCATGACTTCATCTTATCTACTCTGGCTCAGAAGGCTGGGCAGTGTTTCTTTATTCTCTATAAATTAGTTTTTTTTTTAACCTATTCCTAACAGATAGAGTTAAATATGTCGAATGTTAAAACGAGGGAGAAATGTCAAATAAAAACTAAAAATACGCCAGTAATTTTTCTTACGGTACTTTTTGCCAAACCTGAGGAAGTCTTTCCACTTACATTTACCAACCACTGCTGTTACAAGAGAATTTACAAATAGTAGGCGGACCAGTGGCAGCCGGAAACGTGCAGCTCTGATTGGTTCTCCCGTAGTCATTCAGCAGGGGAAATTTTTTGACGAACGTGTCCTGACAGCCAATGGGAGCTGCTTTTCTTACTACATCCACGTCGACTGGAAAGAAGAAATGGACGCGATTATTCTGGTACTGTAATACAGATATCATGTATTGCGGGGTTGACGGGGATCCTGTGGTGTGTATATAGGTACGAGTCGTCACGGTGTTTGTGGTACATGGTGCAGAAGTAAGCTCGTCTGCGAAGTATGAGCCGGTCTGAAGCGTAAGGCCTTCCTAAACATGCCGGTCCCGGTATTATACAGAAGGTATAGCCGGGAATGGGCGACGGGCAGGCGACTACGGGTGAAGGCGGTAGTTTACACGGGATTTTGTGTTCTTGTGTCTACTGTGAAAGGAAACACAGAGACATGCGACTGAATACTTGAAAATTAATTCGTTTTGTTCGTTTCAGAAAGTTTTTGTACAACCATATTCCCCTATTGGTATTTATTGAAATATAACTGGGAAATATTGCGATGTCATTCTCTCCCACAGTATGGTCACGGATGCTCATTTGTGAAAATAACACGCTGATTTTACTCTTTTAATGTCCCAGCATGAACCCAAGGGGAGATGTGTATGTAAGGCAGTGCCTTGGACATCACGTGATCCTTATTCTTCATTTTCGGTGTCCATCCTTTTAATGTCCTGCCACTTATGTGTTTCGGTCAGCTGAGATGCATTTGAGTCGCTGGTCCCTGTTTGCGCTTCTCAGCAGAGGCATCGCAGGCAGAGTGACCCGCTGAGGCAGCCTCTGAGGTGAAGTTCTGTTATACACGGGCTGTGGCTCCCAGGAGGTCAGTGCATCACAGAACTTTGTCTTGGGAGCTTGGCTGCAGCGAAGTCCTCCGGGTCACGGCCAGGGCTTGCAGTGGCCCCCTGTGGTACAGCACAGAGCCCCGGCATAGGAGTTGGGGGACTGCATCCGTTGACTGCTTTTTGTTTTGCCTGACAGGAGCCCTCTTTGTACACGGTGAAGGCTGTCCTCATACTGGACAATGATGGGGAAAGACTCTATGCAAAGGTAATACCGTTTCAGTGAAGAACCCGGTTGAGCACAGGGGAACAGGATCAGTTACATTGAGCTCAGAAATCAACACAGATTGTTTCCTCTTCATACTCATATACATATTTTTGTCCCACAATCACGAGACAGACTAATTGGTGTTTCTAAATTGCACGTATCCTGTGATTGTGAGGGCTCCAGGCCTACTTGTCACTTTGTCCAGTGGAGATGGGTGGGTGGATGGTTATTTGAAATTCATGCATAGGATGGCACACGTTAAGTGAGGTGGGAGTTTAAACCTGTTCGGTTTGTTCATGCTCTGCTATAACCCTGGAACCCCCGTTGCTTACCAGTATTTTTCCTGCAGTATTATGATGAGACATACCCCACGGTGAAAGAACAGAAAGCTTTTGAGAAGAACATTTTCAACAAGACCCATCGCACAGACAGTGAGACTTTTTTTTTTCTTCTTTCTTCAAAGTAGCACATGTTGGTTTGTCATACATTAATCCTTAATAAATTCTCTATCCATTCTCTATCTTTGTAGGTGAGATTGCTCTGCTTGAGGGACTAACGGTGGTCTACAAGAGCAATATTGATCTATACTTTTATGTAATCGGGAGCTCACATGAGAATGAGGTAATTCTGTGTGTAAATACCTTTCTTGTCATCCTATTAATTGCCCCTCAGTAAAGTAATTTTAACGATCTGTCCATCTCCGCTTCTAGTTGATGTTGATGTCCGTTCTGAACTGCCTGTTTGACTCTCTCAGTCAAATGCTGCGGTAAGATATCGCCCTGTATATGTCAAACATAGTTTTGCATTGTTTCGTTAAGTAATCATGTGTTTTTTCACCTGTCAATATTCAGGAAAAACGTAGAGAAGAGAGCTCTTCTGGAAAACATGGAAGGACTTTTCCTTGCTGTGGATGAGATCGTGGATGGAGGGTAAGTGCTTCTCTATGCCACTATGGCACTGCAGACACCAGTTCTCTGCTAAATGTTTCCTCTGCCCTGATGTTGCTGAAGCCCCCCCCCCACACACACTCACACGGTTTGTTTTAGTAAAAGGGTGGGAATCCAGGGCTCTGGGTCATTTTGTCTTTTGCAGGTTTTACAAAATTAAACTGCCTGAGATGTTCAAATTTTCCCAGTTTTGTAGTAGCACAGAAACACTGTTGGACAAGCTGAAAGTTAATGTGATATTCTGTGACCCTCCCAGAGTGATCCTGGAGAGTGACCCCCTACAGGTGGTACATCGCGTGGCCCTGAGGGTGAGCGCTCTTTTGCCTTGTCTCTACCCACATGAACGAACAGAATGGAAATGTTGCGAAAGTGAGAGTGAAGTAAAGGTTCATACGAATTTCATTATTTTGGATTTATTTTGATCTGTTTTGGATTTTAAGTTTTTCTAAACTGCTGAACCGGAAAAAGAGTCTTTAAGTCTCATAGTTTTCAGAGAAGCCCAGCTCTGGCTCCAACTCTGCGTTGGTGGAAACGAATCATTTGTTAAATTTTTTTAAAACTGGTACTGTCTCCTGTGTGCTTATGAGGGACGGACTGGGAGTTACAACTTGTTTTTTTTCCCCACTAGGGTGATGATGTTCCTTTGACTGAACAGACGGTCACCCAGGTGAGTAGCCCTTAACCTCTGCTGTGGCTCCTTTTCCTTCACCCCAAGTCATGAACTGAGGGGATTCACTGATGTTACGTTTTGCCTGGTTGGTTGGCAGCTATTTCAGATGTCTTACTTGACAGTACAGTCCAATACTTCATATTGAATACTAAATGTTAAATACTTAAAATTGAATATATTTGCTTTTGTCCTGCCCTTTGATTCTTCATTTAAAACTTGTTGATATGTAAAAGTCTTCGGCTAACAATTTTTCATTAGTTTCTCTGATGAGTAGCACTTATTTTTCATGAATGAGTAGCCCAGGATTTTGTCAATACTCAGCAACATGTGGAATTAACATAACATTGAAACAAAGATGAGAGTCATTCTGAACATTGTTTTCAGTGATCTGTATGCTTGTTTTGTGTGCTTAAAAAATAAGCAATTGTCAACATAAATTGCTATTGTAAATCTAAATTGTAATGCTTTCCATATCGGAACTCTGAAATCTATTGACATGATGTCACATAACTGACCAGGAAATTGTGTTGTTTAATGTCTTGCTTTAGGTCGATGTTATTTGAATAGAATTTTGTGACTATTGAACCATTTTGGTATGACGATTTGTTTTAGCCTTCATCGTGTCCTGTGTCTGTCATGTAGGACCCTTCATGAAAGAATGTATAAAAAAAATCATGTTTTTTGAAGAGCTGGAGATTGTTCATGTCTTCACTTCTTAATGAGTTTGTAATTGTATTATTTTATGGGTGTTTCCGGTTGCTAATATGTCTGAATGATCTATAGTATCCAGAATTTGAATGTCCTGTAGTCTACTCGTGCCCTATGTTTTTGGCATACGTTCAAGTCCACCCACTACCCTGACCAGGATGAGCAGACAGGGAATAGATGGGTTTTTGGATTTATTGATCTGTGGTCTGTACTGCAAAGCAGGGTCACTGGCTTATCGGGGTATCTTGTCGGATTTAAGGTACCACAGTTGAAATGGACTTGATATTCGTTCAACTGCATTTTGCCCAGACTACCTTAAATCTGACAAGTTACCCCGATAAGCCAGTAACCCCGCTTCGTAGTACAGGCCACAGGTTGATTGGGTTTTTGAGGAACTGATATCTCTGACTCCTGTTTTAGTTTACTGGCCACTATGCAGATGGAGCTGCATCTGTCTTCTGGCACTGCAGGGTTAAATGTCACATAAGCACAGAGGACGCCTATAGCAGATTTACAGTGTTTCAATAATTAATTTCTCACTATTGGATGTGGAGCGTGATCGCTAATGGTGCAGCAGTGCCGGGTAGCCACGTGCAGTTGGCACCATCTGTGAGCTGCCGCAATTGATCAATGATGGTTTCATTTGCAAGGCATTTAATGTGCTGTAGATATAACTTCTTTATAGCTAGTTAACGTTCACCCTTCACTCTGCGCCATGCTGTCTAAAGGTGCTTTTGCGCCACACTAGGTGCGGCACTTTTGGTACTTTGATAAAGTACCAAAATTATAGTACTTCAAGTTGTTGGTTTTCCTCTGCCGTAAAAACTGGTACCGACGCCAAATGACAACAGAACTAGTATTTTGTACTAAATTTTAAAAAAATGACTGTAGTATGTTATAGGGCTGGACGGTGTGCAATATTAATGCCAACATCGCATGTTAAACACAAACAGTCCTTCCATCGCCAGCTATGTTAAAATCAGGCTTTTTCTCACTGTTACTCTGTCATAGAAAAAAACAACTTAGCAAGCTTTGCGATTTTAATTTAGTTTTATAGATGATCTAATGTGTGCTTACAAATCAGTTTCAAATTTATCTCTGCTTTTGCATGAACATTGTATGCGTTCTTCAAGACAATCATAATCATTTTCATGCTTTTTAAATCACTTGTAGACAGGTTTGTGAGAAATTTCTGAACTCCTATTTACTTATTTACAAATACCCCGATATTTATTGCAACAAAATGGTATTGCTATATTTACAACAAAAACACATCACTAGGATCCTAGTATATTTTCCCCCATATAAGCAAAATTCTTTTTAAATTTCTTGTCATGCCGCCTGTAAATGTACCTCTTTTTCTGATCCGCTCGCAATTTGTTATTATTCCCCCCTCCCCCCCCGCCCCCGCGCACCACGTTCGCCCGCCGGCACTGGCAATGTATCTCTGCCGCCGCCGG
>JAODKE010000095.1:1592235-1610194 GCA_026779605.1 Mormyrus hasselquistii
CCCACCCCCACAACCCGTCTCTCACTTTGCAGGGCGTTCCTGATTTCCTGTTCTTCTTCTTCAGCTGTGAGTCCTCACTCTCCCGCATTTCCTTGTCGTCCAGCAGCCGGGCTGAGTGGAAGTCTCCTTCCTTACGGATGAGCTACACATTGGGGAAGAGACAGCAGTCGGGAGAAAGGAGCACCTTCAAGTTCAGAGACCAGTATGAGACCATAATGAACTGCACAGTCTGAAAAATGGCAAACACCGAGTATGCAAAGGATGATGCAAAGGGAGAATTTTTCAAATAACTATGGCAACTTCCTCTAAGTATAATTACTGTTAACATAAATTGTAAGACAGGACAGATGCCTTAGCATTTATTTTCAAGCTTACCACTTTAACAGTTTAATAGTTAATAGTTTAAGTTTTCAGAAGTATTAAGTCATTCAAAATTTTGCAGAACAAGAAAGCCATTGTAATTATTTCTTACTGTCAAAGCAATAACAGTAATAGAAACATTTGAAATTTTTACTACCAGGATGGCCATTTTTAAAGCCATCATTGATAAAACAAAATTAAAGAAGGCATATTTGTATTTACATGGATAGACAAGCCATCAAAACCATGGGTTTATCATGCGATGCTAACTAAGACTGACTTAGACTGGTGATATTACTGGCTAAACTAGGAGGTTACAGTATACAGAATCCACATCCACACAGGGTCTGGAAAGCTTGCGTCTCCCATTACTGGAAGCTCCCAAAAGCTCACCAGGGGTGGGCAGCTCATTCCAGACGGCAGGATCATGTGACTCTGTGGAGCACGCTCAGGACTCTCTCTCTGTCCATGGCCCAGTGGGGACATCATCTTCTTCTGCCCGGCCATGGAGCTGGCTTGCATCAAAGCCATGCTCGAGAGGACAGCCTCACAGCCCAGCAGTCCTGCCTGTGAAGAACATTTTCACATGACATGTAAGATTCATAAAAACAAAACAAAAGGAGAACCAGTATTGGTTTAACTGTGTGAAGATACCCATTTCATGTGGTCGCGGACTGAGCTGCTGGGCAGGTGGGTCATTGCCGTGGTTACTGTGTATCAGGGCGGGGGAGGGGAGAAGGCAATGGGGTAGAGGTCACACTACGGCTGTCTGTTAGGAGATTTTACCAAACCCGGTCATCTGGCACTTCACCCTGCAAAGAGGATAAGGAAAATATATTAAGCATAAATAAATGAAAAAACATTAAAACCTACCTAATTTAAAATGCACTACCTAATAAAACAGCTTATTTAAATCACTGCTCAAGACAGAATAGAAAATGAAGCACCAGAAATACACAATACTGAGAAGAAATTATCTGTCAAACCCCCATCCGTTTCAATTGACCTGTAATCTGGTAATGCACAAATTCAAAAAAAAAAGTACTGGCATTTACAGTCTGACACCAACAGATGTTAAAATCCCCAATGGTGGAAAACTGTTTTCAGCAGTAAACAGCTGTCATTACAGCACTGTATGCTACGATATCTGCTGTGCAAGTCATGAAGCGCACTGCTTTCTCCAATAAAAAAAACAATCCCACAATGAAGATAATTCATGTTACAACTACTTTACAAAATGCATTTGATCAAATTGCTAGTCATTAAAATTATTTTCCATATATATCCAAGCAAAAGGCACCAAGCCACAGTGTTAAAAAAGAAATCAATCTGTTAAAAGAAATCCCAGTTATACATCAGTCCCCAGTTTGATCACACTTAAATAAAACCCAAACTGCCAAGCAGTCCAGCTGCTGCTCGATTGAATATGTTCTTTTCCATAGGTTAGATGCTATGTCAAGATCAATTTAACACAAACCATCCCTAAAACTGGGCTCAATATCTGATTACCAACCAGAATGAATTAAATTTGCAACCACTCCAAAACAATTACTTGCAGAACTACTGTGAAAACTGATTCAATACTTGATCAAATAATGAATTTTGAATTTAGTGATCAGTGGTCATTGTTGACACACCACAGCACACAAAAACGAAATGTGTGCTCTACATTTAACCCATATGTGACATTGTGACATAGTAGGGGGCAGCTAATTCAGCGCCGGTGGAGCAGTGCTTGGGAACAGTACCTTGCTGGTCAGGGATTCGAACCTGCAGTCTTTCAATTACAAGTGTGCATCCTTAACCATAAAGGACTCACTGCCCAAGAAGATTATGGGACTCAATCCCACCCCACCTTTACCTTCCCACTGCGACTAATAGTAGGCAGGTGAGTAGGACAACAGGGTCACATGTACCATCTTTAGTTACTTGCAACAATCCTCTTGATAAAAATGTACCATTTAAATTTTTAATGAATCCTCATTCTGAGTTTTCATTCAAATGAGGTTCATTACTCTTTCTGAGAATGATAAAAAACACTACAAGAGTAACAGCAACAGCATGAGAAAGCAATGCATTTTTCTGGAGACTACCATAATTTCATGCATTTATTAGGAGTTTGACTTACAGGCCTGACCATGCTTAATATCTTCTACATATTGGAAGACATTTTTAATGATGATCCTGCAGTATAAACAGTCTTACCTCAGGCTCTCAGAAACCACAAAGACAAAAGTGATATGCGAGACTCCCTACTCAGGTCCAACCTGTCGCTGACCTTAAAGATCTCATGAGTTTACTGATTCTCCCAGCATCCTCCTTGTAATATGCACATGACTGAACTGTCTGAGGTGCATGGCGGGAGTGAATTCACCAAAGAGGAAGACTCCACACAGCAGTTTATAGGTATTCAATGCTGGCTATTACAAGCATGAAAACCATGTATCTATACAAGCAGCCAGTTTTTCCACACTACTTCATACTATGCTGCTGTTTTTCTTTAGACCCAATCACAGAATGTACATTTGGCGTACTTTTTCCAACCCAGAACATAGGTCAACACTACGAATGTGAATCTCCAGCTATAATGACACAAAATACATATTGTAATATGCGTGTTTGTCACAATCACAACATACATTTTTAGAGAAAGATACCATTTTACAATACATTCAATGAACCAGGTAGGGCCACTTAAATAATGTACTGTGGAAAAAGGTTTTTTTGTTAAATTCACTTAATCTGTTTTCTCCTGTTTATAAGGCAGTGGTCATGTTAAAAATTCATTCTTCGCCAGGTGGAATCAAGGCTTTAAAGTAATGAACACCATCTAAGTGAACTCAAATTTCACCGCTGCCAAACGGCCCTTTCTGCATTCAGCCAAGTCTTTTCATCAAAGTGACTTATGGAAGAAATAACTGCAAAATGCTGGTGTAATACGCTAAAATTTCTGTACTAAATGAACAAAAATCAATTTAATTCAACATTATACAAGATGTCAATCTGCCCCCACTTCTAATGGGTTTACATAAAAAATTTCAAACCAGGTTTAGCAGTACATATGGAATAAGTTACATTTTATGCATCTTGCCATTTACTATAGCTAACAGTCTAAATTAATTTGCTTCAACCCATCTTAAAAACAGCTTTTTCACTCTTTTTTGCATATACTCTTGTTTGATTTCATAACATTTCTTCTAATTTAACTCCTGTCTGAGAATATATTATATGGAAATAATTTATAGTGTTAGTCTTCCATACACTTGCCATACAAAGCTGTTAAGTGTACTCCTGGGTTTCCTTTATAATCATACCAGCACCCTTAAACCTAGGCCTTGCCCCAGGCCAACAGAGCCAGTTTCTCCAAAGCGTAAAGCCTTGGACAAGCCCTGAAATCAAGAGTGAACAAAAGGTAAAATGTCATAAGTTCAAGTTCAGCACCATATTTGGCTATGATTGAAACAAAAGTAAAGACACAAAATTCCTGATGACACTGCATCCTTTATATAAAAAGTCTGATAAACATTTCTGACCATCAAACACAGGCATAACACCGAGCAGAAGGTAAACGGCATGGGTGTGGCACAAGGCAATACACCTTTCTTGGGGCAGCAACTTCACAGTAATCTCTAGCAGAAAAATAATACAGCGTGGATCTGCGGTGATGAAGGATATCCCAGAACTGTCACATATTCACAAATACTTAAAATTAATAGCGCATTTTATTATATGTAAAGTTCAATATAAATAGAATTGCCCATTCGTCGTTATTATTATTTAGGAAAAATTATATAACTAAGCCCGACTCCACAGCAAGCCATAAGGGATCTTTTTAAGCAGAGTTATCAGCAATGAAACACTGAAACGTTACTGCACGTCTGTACCTTTTAAAACATTAATGGGGTTTAGCAACGTATACTTAATTATGATCAAAATTTTCAATGAGACCACATATAAAACAGGAATTCGAGACAAGTCGTTTTAAAAACTTATTGCTATTATTTAACGCGGGAAGGTAACACAAGTTTGTCTAAATAAGCGGGTACTTGACACTTAAGGCACTGAACGTAGAAACCTCGGTACCGTGGCTCGGTTTCAGCCATCGTCTGGCCACAATCACTAAACCCACCTGCAAACTGCGCTCAAATGAGAACCTGGCAGACGTTTCATTAATATAAAGATTAAAGGCGGTTTCTATAAATTCTGCTATTAATATTAAAACGGACCGTTTTGTTAACTAATCAAACGTTAACCTCCCTTTAACCGGCTACCAGTAAGCCACAGACGAAAGGTAGGAGTTAAAAAGAAAAAGGGGTTAAATTACGACTATTTTGTCATGCCGTTTAGTCATGCACACACAGCCAAAGAACAATGCACCCTAGCCCCCCCAACCCCCCTCCCGACTGGTTAGCATGCTAGCCTGCTAGCTGGTTATCGGAACCAGGCGCAGGGGATAGCGCCTTAGCTACGCTGGCTATCCGCTAAAGTTCATCGAAGCCCGGCACGGGGAACGGAGGCCCGGGGCGCAGCCGGCGAGCGGCTCAAACGGGGCTCCTCTCTCTCAGTCCGGGGGGAGGGGGTTTGTGTGATGCTCCCATCGCCCGTCGCGTACTCCCCCGTTTCGCAACTAGTCGTGTGGGTCGCGTCTCTTTCATTACAATCGCGTAACCCCCATCTACGTTTATATATTCGAGCCTAACCGCCAATATCCCACTGTACTTTATGGACGAAGCCGGCGAGTGTCGGATATAGCTGTTTTACCTTACTGGTTTCCTCGTGTTTCGAAAATTATTATTAATATATGTTTTTTTCAGTCTGTCCCTCGAGTTCCAGTTTTTCCCTCAGTTTACAAACACAGGAAACGCTACCGGAAGTGCTCCCCGGGGAGAGGGTTGGCACGTGACCGCGTGGGGGGGGGTGGGGCTGGGGGAAGTTGGAGGTGGGTGGAGCGAGGAAGGGGGTGCCTGCCATGTCTGTTGAGCGTGTAATTGGATCTCAGGGCCCCTCCATTTTGGTTTGGGCCAGCAGTGCTGCGGTGCGTCCATTTACTGGACTCATCTATTTAATAACGCTGACCATGTTTTACGGGACGCTGTGTCTCGTATATCCATTTTACAGCACCAGTTTCAGAGCTAAAGTAACCTTTAGCTTAAGGGGATAAAACAATGCGCTATTTCCTGAAGGAAAAGCGTATCAAAATTAAGTTTTAGTCACAGTCCCTGGAGTATAGCATAGAAGTATAGAATATACTGTTCACAAATACAGTTTGAGACAGACTCTGAATCCAGGAATCATGATTTTGCAATAAAACATAACAGCAAATTTTGACAGTAAATGAAGACGATAGATATTAGCTATTATCAATATATTATATTTGCTTGCCTTTGGGTTTCCACAGTCTCTTAACTTATCCATCCACTGTGGACTTCTGTTGTATTTTTTCTGAAATGTGTATCAATACAAATTATTAAGAAAATGTTTAGTAGGCCCAAACCCCCAAGCCTTATCCAAATAAGCAGCTGGAAGATAGATGAATGAACATGTTTAGTTATGTTACAATTATCCTCATACATAAGGATGGAATACTTAAATGACAAACATTTCTGATTTATGATGCACTCTGCCTCTACAAATACATATACATAATTAAAATCAACGTAACATGGTGTTTTATAAAGAACAGTGTGAGTGCAACTTGGGAAAGTCATTGAATAAAAATGGGTAAATACATAACAGGACACAAACACTTAGTAATATCTGAGTTACTGCTTAAGTACAAATCATAAACAAATATGGCTGTTAGTTGAGATAAAAGACGTGTCATGATTCATTAATACTGGTCAAACATGAGATCAGTATTTAACTTGTATTATTCATTACTTGTTCCTTGGGTAGTTCCTTAGTAGTTCATAAAGGTTTACAGAATTAACAGCTACTGTAACAAATACTGTAACCGTTTAAGATAAAACATGCCTCCCCTATAATTAATGATGCATTAACATAAGATCAGTATGTAACTAAGACTTAGCTTGTGGCTAATTAATACATAAGTAGTGGCATGGTGCTACATTATTTGTGCCCCATCAAGTTGTTGCCTAAATATGTTATTAGGAAATAAAGGAATAAAGGAGGCACCTGTGAAGAAAGACAAAGCAACAGAGCAGGAGCTAAAGGTTCTTCTGGTTTGTCAATGATCAGGAGCGGACAGCGAATCTCGGAATGACAGGCTATAATGGAGAGTAGTTCTGGTTTATTTAAGACATCAAATGAAGAAAACATTTTTACAAGCTAAATCAGCTTTCCTGGGCTTTTTAAAGCCTTTTTATTTTGTAACACACCTTGAATATACAGATGTCCAAAAATCACTAACATTTGGGAATACATGAATACCTACAGAGTTCAACTTAAATAAACTTAAATTCAACCATGTATGAACTATTATTAATTACAGCTTTCTTAGTAGACACTATTTTAGTTTAGGCAACATGAAATGTATTTAGAAATGTAGGTAAAGTACCCCTTTAAAAGGTACAATAGAAGAGCACCTCCTTGAAGCCAAACCAACAACCTTTGGCTGTATGTTAAGAATAAGCTGCCACAGCCCAGTTTTTCTCAACCTAGTTCTCTGGGACCTCCAGATGGTCCATGTTTTTGGTCCCTCCCAGCTCCGTGCCGGACAGTCCACACTGTTGCTACTTGAGCTGGGAGAGAGCAAAAATGCAGACAGTCTGAGGGGTCGCCAATGACCGGTTTGAGAAACACTGCTATAGCCCATCTATTACAAGTCTACTCCCAGGCGCTCAATTTCATTCAGAAAGAAGTCCATGTCTTGCAAGGAAATGTCGGGGGAGAGGACCACCATGCGGAAAAAGTTGACTCGTCTGCTCTGGGGTTGATAGCCTACCATCATACTTCCCTCACGAACCATCCGCTCCTTTATGACTGGTGCCACCTAAAGGAAGAGAGTGGTATTACTGGAATATTTGCTAAAGCGAATAAGAAAACTTCTCCAGCAACAATGGTCCTGCCTTGGGTAAGAAAATAGGACATTTTACTCTTAATTGATACAGCTATCAAAAATGATTTTTCTAACATCTACATTTCTGCAGCAATTCTTAAACCCCAACCTTGGACAGTCTTTCCTGGTAGTCCGTGATGTTCCGTTTTCCCCTGAGACTTGGCGGTATGAACCAGAAGCACACATTCACAAACTCTGGCTGTTTATACCAACAAACGAGAACTCATATTATGGAAACACTGCACAGCGTCAACATTTCATACAACATAAAATCATGTGACTTTGTCCTTAAACTCTACAGTGAGTTTGCAATTCGACTGCAATCTAATAATTGTACTGCTGTACAGATAACTACATTGCTCACTTCATTCAGAAGTTGAAATCCTTCCCTCTTTTTCATCTTGTCCACAAGGTAGCTGAATTCGACGGATTGGAAACATGATGTGAAACAGAAATAAACTACAAGTAAAACACAGGGTAGAAGGCTGAAGGGTGAAGTAGCACATACAAGCTAAGCCTGGTCTGGGGAGATGTGGCCTTGCATAGCCTTCAGCACCATACCTGGCGTTCTCGAAGGCTTGGTCCACACGCCCCTCCAGACCCCGCGTGCCCACCGCCTTCCACATCAGCCACAGCTTCAGGCAGTCCACCTTGCGGCCACACTGAATGGACTTGTCCCCCGTGTCTAGATCCACGTCATAGAACTTGTCTTGCTGGAAGAGGTAAGTGGCGTTCGCACAGTGGCAGTGCTTCAGAAGGTTCTGGATGGTGGGGAGAGGGGGGGCATTTTTAATAACTCACAGGAAGCAGCAGGGATTCCTGCAGGGTGCGCCGCATGTTACCGTGGTGTCTTTGAGCAGGAAAGCGGAGCACTGCAGGCCTGTGAGGAGCATCTTGTGCGGGTTCCATGTCACTGAATCTGCCCTGAGTACAAACAATTCAACTGCACTGAGGACAGAATTCACTGCAACCACTGGACGCATAAAGCGACCGCAATCGACAATTCCGAATATGTGCAAACTTGATATATATGTAAATATATACAACATTATCACGACTCTGACCAGGATAAATGATTAGAAGATGGATGGATAATCCTGTAACTTTATGATCCTCCTTTTTCTTAAGACAAGCAGGTTCTCACCTTTCGATTCCTTTCAACAGGTGTCTGTGTTTCTTGGAGAACAGCACACTTCCTCCCCATGCTGCCTACAAGTGTTTACACAGAATTATCTTAACAAGGCAGTCTTTCCAGTGCTAATGTCCAGTAAAAAAAAAAAAGAGAGACAGCCCTCAACCACATGTGCTCCCAGTTCCGTCGGAAGGAGTTTGAATTTTAAGGGGACCGAATTTGCCCCCGGCATCATGAGTGTTATGTTTTGCGGCTAAAGACGAGGCTGGCAGGCAGGATGACGGGCGACGAGGGTTTATTACGGGAGCCGGGGGCAAGACAGCGACGCACATTACACCAGTGACCGAGACCCTACTGAGGAAGACAAGGACTGATATACGTGAAACAAGCCGAATTAACAGGGAACGGCTGGGCACAATCGGGGAAGCACACGTGGATGATAAGGGGGCGTGGCACACACGAGGACCGGACGCGCAGGTCACAACAATGAAGGCTGGCTGGGGGGGAGGGGGTTGCCATGCAATAGTCACATTGTGAATAATTTTAAAACAATAAAGATTGTATAATTTAAAATAAGATTAACACTATTTAGGGTGCTGTTTCATAACTAAACATAACTTAATAAAAAAAAAAAAATAGGTCCATTTAACAAAATGCTTTCGTGTGATCCAGTCTTCGTTAGATATATGTTTCATCCTCATGCTCCGATTGTGCAGTGAACTGGCCTCAGTAAGATGTGGATTCACAATGAAAGATAAGGAATGTGCTTTTACTGTGTCTTTTGCATCTGTATCATAACAGAAACATATTAAATAGCAGTTTTGAGCGCATTAAAACACACTAAAGTGCAGTTATGAACAGTTATTGCAAAACCCAGAAATATCGTGATTTGAATTTTCTTCCCAATATCATTCAGCCATAAACAGATATCTGTTCATGTCCATTTTTTTGAGAGGGGGGGCAAGGGGGAGCTGACAATATGGGGGGGGGGGGGGGGGTGCGCCTTTCCCGCTCCAACTTTTTCCGATGCACCTGCATACTCCATCTATCAGTGTTTGGATTGGCTTTTATTAAAGCATTGTAAAATGCCAGTCATTGCTTTTGGAACAGAGACTTCCTTCCACATCCCACGCAAATCAGCGGCTCTGTTCTCCACTTCGGAGATCCATGTGTGTCCAGCTGTGCAGGATGGAATGATGACTCACATCTACATGCATCCACAGGCCGTTCTTTTCACACACGTCCGCTATGAGATCCAGCGGGTCAAAGGCACCTTGCACAGTTGTACCGGAGGTAGCGCTCACTAACAAAGGCACAGCCCCCTACAAATGAAAGAAAGCACCAGGTCAAAGTTAGGTAAGTCACACCTTGTTCATGTGACCCCCCATTAACGCACTTTTCCCTAAACAAGACAAAGTGGCACATTATAATATGCATTAATTATTTTTTTTAATGCCAGGTTGCATAAAAAGCTAACAAACAAACACTTCCTTAGTCGTCCCCCCTAACCCTTCGCAGTCTCCATTTTGCTATATTATGACTTAATCATTTATATTCCTATAGAGCTTCATATAACTATATATTTGCTGACATCACTAAGGTTAACCATGGAACAACAACAAGGGCCCAAAATGACAACCTTTCTAAACCCTTCACCGCCTGCTGCCCCCATGTACAAAACAGATTATAAAACAATCCAAGGGCAGAGGGTGAATTGAGCGACAGGACAATCCAATAACATATAAAGCTGACTTCAGCTTTGTGTTTCAGCCCCAGAAAACGCACTCAGACCATGAGTCAATAGCAAGATTGCGAAGATCGTACTTGAGCTGTTGCCAAGACCCGTCCTGCTAACTTGCCTCCCGAGAAAGAACATGGGGCTTGAGAAATGAGATTTGGTGAGGATGCAACTGATGTATCTTTGATTTTGGGGGTAGGGCAAGCAATAAAAGATGATATAAAACAAGTACACAATTACACAAGTACAGCCATGTATGCATACCGAGTAACACCTCATGACGCCTGATCCTGCATTCTATGGTAGCTTTCTCCAGGATCCCACGCCTATTTTCCTGTTTGATAAAATAAATTCCTTCCTCCCAGCCCTGTATTATGTGGTTCTGGCCAACACATCCTGCATCTTCCACAGAAATTCCTTCCTGTGATCCAGAGATCAGGGCAGCTGGGACGTAAAACTTGCCTGTGACTTAGCGAGCTCGATTTTCTCAATTAGGTCTTCCGGAACCATCTGACCCCTGTGTGTCTAATTTCTGGACGTAAAAAGACCCACAGTAATAAAGTGTCAATAACACATAATTGAAATACCTAAAAGGTAAATTACTGCGAAGGAAGACAGTAATCCAGTGTAAATCACATATTAATGTGCGTAAGAGAAGATAATTTTATGTCATAGTAGTGCAAACCTGTGTAAAAATACAGAGATTGTTGCATATTTAAAGTATGTGTATTAACAGCAGCTAAGAACCAAACAGAGGGCATTTTTGTGTGTTTAAGGGAATGTACCTTTGGTTTACTTTCACAAGAAATACACTCTCCAGTCCGATGCCCAGGAGTGATGCAGCCTTACCCACAGAGTAGTGGCTCTGTAGGTAAACAAACATACTTAGCATTTTACTATTACCATATTTACAGGCTACACCAGCTGTACTCTATAGCTAGTATTGAAATCCACATTGTCCTCAGAACCACAACGCTTGGGGTACAAGGCAGCGATGTACCGAGTCAAATGAAAGAATGGAATTGGGGCCGATGCAGACAGTCTTTAACTGATCGGTATTGGCTACCGCAGCCTGATCCAAAGTCCAATCTATTCAATATTCGACGTCTGGCCAATTTACATCAGTTGCGCAGATTGCAAGGTTCTGTCACACACTGCAGTAAGCCTGAGGCACTTGGCCGCTATAATCAAAAATTTGTATCATGGTATTTTTTAAGATTCTTACGATTTTATGTTACATTTATGGTATTTTTGCATGACTGGACATCTATATAGGTTTGTAGTGGCTTATTTTACGGTTGTGACATAGCATATAAAAACATTTCAATATGTATATAATGAAGGCTTTGATTACTATAGGGATTGCTTGTGAAATTTCTTCCACCATGTAAATTCCTCCCTCCTGTGATGTGTCGATCAGCTCTTTGGCCTATGACGCAATCGCGATGATGGTTCACTGTTACCATGGCAGCGAGCATCAATAAAATGTTTATGAATGTTACAAAAAATGATGATGTACACCGCGCAGTACTAGCTTGTTACTACAAACTCACTTGGAAACTCAAAGTTGCCCAACAGCTACTTCATATCCATTCAAGAGGTGGTGCAGCGACAGAGTGTCTTTTACTGCAATGAATCTAATTATGCACTTGCAGAAACGTCACAAGGGAGAATACTGCAAAATGGCGAGGCTTACTCAGACGAAAAATGTACCGATACCTACGGCATGTGTATGTATATTTTAATATTTGTTAAAAGCTTAGATCGGAATCAGCAGATGTAAATACTGAATGGGTCAGATCAGGGTACCAAAAAAGTGGATTTGGACATCCCTAGTTTAAGATCCAAGTGGTATGTCTCACCTCCTGGGATGTGAAAACAGCCAGCTGGGAGAGGCCCCACATCCCCTTCAGCTTGACCTGTGGGAAGGCCCGGTAGCGCGCCACATTCATGGCGTACATGTTGCATGCAGAGCCACCCGGACAGAAGAGGCCATCTCCGTCCCCCCACCCGACCAGCGAGCGCAGCTGGGACAGCACAACGTCTTCCATGAGCACAAACACTGGGGCCACCTCATAGGTATACCTCCAGGAAGAGAGCAAGGAGAGATTCTTCACCACATCACTTCACCACATCATCCAGCCAAAAACTCCAGCTCCTCAGATAGACACCTTAGGAAACCGCTTCTGTTTTATATCAGTAATCTCACCTTAAGATAAAAAAAAATATTAAACTAAATGTCAAATTCTGGCTTCAAAAGCCCTTGCATGTGAACGGCTGATGACAGCTGGTGGGAGGGAGAGGGTTACCTTTGAAATGTCATAGGTTCCAGATAATGTAACATCACTTTGAAGTAACCAAAACTGTAACTTATTTCACTTGATTACAATTGTAATTCATTAAATGTTTTAAACTGGACAATAAAGCTGAAAATCTGTCCTAATCGTTTTGTGACCCGCCGGAAATATGCCAAAAAATACATTTCTGCAAGGTAAAAAGATGCAAAACAACAAAAATTAGTGTTATATTCTACATCCTTTTAGCTAAAATAGAATATATTAGAATGTAACCCCTTTATAAATCACCAACATTTTGATTTGTGACTGTAATTTATTAAATATTTTTTCCTCCATAACCGTAACGGATTACAATGGCATTCATTTTGTGATTTAATTACGTAACGCCATTACAAGTAACATGTTACTGCCCAACACTAGGTCTCACAAACTCACTGACTAGTGTTGAGTGCCTCTGTTAGGAACCTTCCGGCCAAAGCATGGTAGTCCACCCCTGCAAACAACTGATTGAAGAACCGAGGGTGACCTGAAATCAGGACACAGTGATACTTTCAACAAAGTGGCAAGACCGCCTGTTTCAGACAAAAGTGCTCCTGAACCAGAAAAGACTGCTGCTCTACGAGAACCATGTGACTTACTAGTCTTCACACTGTACACAGCCACATCTCTGACACGCTGCATCAGCTGCTGCTGGTTCTCACCATCCTCCCGTAGCTCTAGATCCAAAAGCAGTCGCAGCTCGGCTGGATCTCGCCATTCACAAACCTGGGAGGAAATGGTCAAAGCTTGAAAACTGTGGAGCCTTTGGAGAAATGCAACCATCCACTGAACATCTAGCATTTAAATGCTCCGACATCCAGCCAAGGAACAGTTTCAAATATAAAACAGAATCCAAATTACAAGTTAACAGAAGAATACATAAAGAAAAGGCATAACCTTCTCATTCACATCTGTGCCCTTGGTGAGAACTTCTTCCAGGATGACTTTGAAAGCTTCAGTCAAAAAGCACTGACCCTGAGTGTGGTCCAGCGGCAACCCGTCCATCCATCTACCCTGGGGATCCTTTAAGATTGGCACCTGTTCCCCTGAAGGTCACAAAGGAGACAAAACACTGAGTTCTTACTGGCTGAATCACAAGGAATAATAAAAAACCAACCCTGGTTTAAAAGTTAACCTTTGCAGTTTTTATTAATCATTTTAATCATAAATCAAAATAAACATTGCTATAGATATGTGATTAATTAAGACATTAAATAATATTAAGTGAACCTTTTTCATCTAAAAAAAAAAGTTCATGTAGCCTGCTTGAGCTAAAGACCTAATCAGTAGCACAAAGATTATTTATTTACTACCTTGTCTCAACAAAAGCAGCGTAGACATGTTGATGGAGTCTATGTCATTAAATGGGGACTTATAAAGGCAAGGAGACTATTACTTTTCCTTTTATGCACACAAAATTAAGACAACTGCCAGAATATATTGATAAATAAAATGAGAAGAAGGTGAACGGCAAACATACGGATACACACATGCACAGACAAAACAGTCACCACACTTTTGCTGGCCGCAGTGTGTCATTTCATTTTCACACTATAGTGCAGTTAGTAGTTTTTTCATAGAGCAGGGGCCACAAACTGTGTACGCAGGTTTGTGGGATAACCTTTAGGTCAACTGTTCAAACCCAAGTGTGAGGACTCTTCAACCAATCAGACCCCAAATTAACCATGTAATTAGGGAGTTGCAGTGAAAACATACACTAGACCCTTTCTGGATAATACTGGTCAATCTGTCCACAGAGTTATAAAAAGGAAACTACAACCACTGCAGATCATTGGGGAAAAATGGCATTGGCACTGTGTGCAAAAATGAAACTTTAATTTTTGTAGTGAAATACGTAATTATTAGGCCGACACATTGGAACAAATCTGGCGTCTATTGAAACAAAAAAACTGCAGAAAAAAAGTTTAGCAGACCTCAATAATCTATGATGTCAATCATGTGACAGAGTGACGTACAAATAAATTGTAAGAAACGAGGACATCTGCTGGCCAACTCATACAATGAGAAATAACCACACATCGACTGTATTTTAATACACTTAATCAACAAATCCAGGGAGTCGCTTTTGATCTACAACCCTATTTATTTTATTGTGTACTAATAAATTCTAGTAATTTTATATACTATGTGAAGCAGAAACATGTTTCTGTATATGCCGGAGACATCTATTCAAATTAAATATTTAAATGTGTTTGCTATACAATCAATTTTTACTTAATAATGTTTCTTATAGTTGTTTAATCATATGTATAGCCCGAAAACATACATTACAGTGTAGCGTCCGACAGACCAAAGTATCAGTGGCAGCAGTAAAAGATGACAAGGTTTGCTTGCAGGAGAAAACAACGCCATATTATTAAACCCTTACAAATACAAACAAACATAATACAACCACCGAAGCCCACACGGAAAATCAAGGAGATTGGAGAATTCAGTATGTGTTAAGTCTTAATATCCATAATAATAGCCTATAACAAGATATTGATTCAGCATTTTCGTTTCCAGATTTCTTTATGGGCGAATTTTAATTTATTTTTGAATGCTGGCATGTCCATTTCGCATTCACCTACAGTCAGGTGCCCCAAGTGTACGTTCATAAAACAAAGCACGGGACTCTAACATGAAACTTCCAGATGGTGGCAATGTCTCCTACAACTGTATGGCACGACAAATTCCAATACTTAACTTGGAAAAAACAGTGACACGTTGTAAACTGTGCTTTTAACAGTTGATTGTGGTGGACAATGCATACCCCATTGGATTTTCCACATATAGGGCATTAGCTTGTACACACAACATAAAACATTTTTCGGGACTATGTATGGTTTAGATCAGAAATTCTGATTTTAAATTCCAGCAATGGTGACTCATCTAAGTCTTACATCAGATATGGGAATAAGAATCGCAGCGCAGTACAACCAGGCCGGCTTCGGCGCGTTTATTTACGTATATTGCAAAGACTAGACTGCGTGGGCTATTACAGCAACGGCGTCTTTAAACGTAACTTGGTAGGTCTCTTTTACGTATAGGCCTAACTATCATATCTTTCAAATCGCATCTGCTACAACCCATAACAACAAAATAAACATTCTGTTGATTTGCAATATCTCGATCATGTTTCCTTTCAGGTTATGTAAAGGAAACGTGGTCGTTGCTGCGACGAGCGGCTGTAATTTGAAGCTGGGTGCTTCAAGTGCCAATGAGGTGTAACAGAGTTCAGCAAAGTACTTAACATCCAAGTGTACCTGGATGTCAAGTATTATAGCATGAATGGCACGGATAAGTATTACATGACCCACTTGTACGTCGCTTTAGGGAATAACGCGTCGGCCAAATAAATTAATATATGTGAATTTGTTTCGCGATTTATACGCCACTAATCCTTAGCAGACAGACAGAACCGTCACCGTGTCTAATTTAAATAGTCGCGCTTGAAAGTACTTAAGACACTTGCGGTGGTTTGACCCAGACAAATAGCAGACGGTGTGGTGTTAACACGTTGAAGTGTTTTGCAATTACAATTACAGGCTGTAAAATTGCATTTCACGGCCGTCATGGGATATAAGTATCGATCGGGCGGGGACGTTCTTAGATGACAAATGCGGCCTCATTACCGATTACATTATCGCTTCTAGAAAATCTTACCTAGAAGCTATAGTCATGCAATTTTACGGTAGGCAAAATTTAGTTCGCTGGTACGATACAAACTGCCTACATCACACTGGGTTTTGGCCAGAATCTAGTTACGTAATCGTCAAATCTTTTATTCTTCAGTTTATTTAAATAAACATGCTTCAGGAAACTTGTCTTAAGAAAACAGTCACAAAATAGTTATTCTTGTTAATTTGTTTATAAGAATAAAGTTTTTGCATAATAGTATAAAAATTCTTGTGAAATAAACATCGATAAAACTAGCAGTTAAAGTGCAATGTGTGGTACTAACATTTGCAAAAAGTACTAAGTTTTGGTTCAAGTATCGAGCTGGATAAAATTCGATGTGCACACTTTTTCTTTGCTTGCGAATAATTTATATTTTATATATTTGTCAGATAATAGTTCGAAATGAGAAAATCACGATTAATAAGGCACATTGCATTTTTGCAAGTTTTGCTAAGGTTGCTGGGCTTTTACAACCACTTTATGTAATGACATTATATTTAATTGGAATACCTGCATCAGAGAGTCTCCAGTAAAGTTGTACGAAATTTACCTGGGTAGCCTTCACATTTCTCTAATCTTCTGTTTGCTCTCGCCGCTGATTGATTCATCGTTCACTGCAATCGGATGAGTCACAGTTTCATAAGACGCCAGTAATTCCAAGGCCTTTATGAATGGGGGCAGCGACGTTCCACTTTCATCATCGCCGAAGGGCTCACAGGCGCGAGCTTTGCTCTAACAAAAGGGAGGGTTGAATTTTTAACCTTTTTTTTCTCGGAGAGAGCAAAGAAGGCTTCCCCCGTCACTTTATAATGCTACCCAGTGCTTGAAGTGAGCCGGTACTCATCGGTACCTCTTTGCCCTTGTCGTGTACCGGCACCTTTTATAATCCATGCACCAGCAGTTTACCGGCCCGTTTCGTCATACTTCAAGCACTGATTCTACCGAACATAAGCCCGTTAGACTTGATTTGCCCCCCCCCCCCCAAAAATTTTTTTTTTTAAAAATTGGAAACCACGGAAATTTGGATATATTAATTTGCGATGATATTCAGAATGTTTCTTAGTGTCCAGAACAAAAATAATTAAGTCAGGCTTGTAGCCAAGGGGGCGGAGTGCAGGCTGCCCCTCGGTAGACTGGGGTGGTTAAACGCGTAATTTTTTATTACGTTGTTACGTGCATGAATATAACCATAGTTGTATTGTAACCAGGTCATTCATAGCTGTAAAAACATTACGGTGTCACAGGATAGAGGTATGGAAGGCCAAAGGGGCCAAAACGTCTTAAAACTTTATGCCTAAAGACGTCAAATATTATCGGACAGAGACGTCAAATTTGCATGCCTTTAGATGCAGAAAATCAACATGTCGATTTTTCACATGCAAAAAATCAACATGTCGATTTTTCACATCTTCAGACGTTTGTTTTTACACCACAGGCAGCATTTTTCTCTTTTTAAATTAAAACATACACTTAATTATTTTAAAATATAATAAAATATGTGCATGTATGCGTATATTAATATTCTTTACAATTTACAATTCTTGTTCCTACTAATAGTTTTATTTAACAGTTTTTGCTACTCTTATTATTATTATTATTAAAGTGAGTAATTATTTATCACCACAGCACAGTGCACAGTGCACCACAACTAAATGTGACCTCTGCATGTGACCCATCTGTGAAGGAGCAGTGGG
>JAODKE010000095.1:1627830-1645464 GCA_026779605.1 Mormyrus hasselquistii
TTTTTATTTTTTTTTACGTGGTCAGCATCGCGGGCCGCATTTGCATTTGTGACGGGCCGCAGGTTGAGAACCACTGAGTTAAGTCTTTCAGTCTTCAACATTAGTATGTTGGTAAATGTTTATTTTTTTCCATCCCATACATTTTTTTTAAACACCCCCACCCCCCGGCCATATTTGCGTGTACCGATCATATTTACTTTGGTAGGAAGATTATTAACTTCTCCTGATTGGTGAATTCTTTTAATCCTTCCTGCCACCTGGGTATGACAAATGAACCAAATCAACCAACAGGAAAGTCTCTGTCTTTATCTTGCATGCAGAGAAGTGGGGCCCGTTTTCCGAAAGCACAGACCATTCAGTGTCCCAACTTGCACAATGGAGCTGAAGTCTGCTGGAGAGGAGCTATCTGAGAGGAGCTATCTGAGCCAGTCTCAGGGATCTTGCTGTCTGTTTAGCCGCGGCTGTCTCCAGCAGAATAAAGCACCTTTCACTCCCGTATTTTGCCAGTGACTCATCCCTTTGCTGCAGCATGGGCACAATGCCTGTGTGTGTGTGTGTGTGTGTGTGTGTGTGTGTGTGTGTGTGTGTGTGTGTGTGGCCCAGATGAAGGTAACAAACGAATGCTGATCACTAAAGCCCAACTTTGGGCAAATTTAAAAGGACACATTTACGCTTGTCAAAACACATGTAAATTACAAGTGTGATTTTTAGCATGTAGTGCATTTTTAATTTTTAATTTAATTAATTTTTTTTTTTTTTTTTTTTTAAAAAAAGAGCTGAGTATTAACTTTGTGAAATGGCGTAAAATGAAAATGGCATCCTGGATCTAATCTACTATACTTTACATCTTCTGATGTTTTAGTTTCTTTTACGATTGTTAGTTTTGTATCTGCTTTGGGGTTATTGGGTTAAGCAGATTTGAATTCGTAGCCTTAATTAGCCTTATCAAACTTCAGCAGCAGGGAGGATTAAATCAGCCCAAGAAATGTCCAGTCCTGTATAGAGAAGCACCTTTGTGTGTATAATTATAATTACTGGTAATGGCCAAGACAGTAGGTGCTCCTAGATGGTTCCAGGTAGGAGCTACGTTTTCTCCCTGAACCATTTTAAGGATAAATGAGCTGTTTAGTCAGACAATCCATCCTCTAGCTGTTACTATTGCAGTTGTGGCCCAACCTGTTAGATTTAACGCGTCTCTGACCAGGGCTCATTAAGCAGGTGCCTTCAGGCCACAGAAATATTGACTTTTTTTTTTTTTTCTTCTCTCACCTCAACAAACTCTGCAGACCCTACATCCCGTATTGTGTAAAAGAGGTTGGGTGTTTCTGCAGACCCTACATCCCGTAATGTGTAAAAGAGGCTGGGTGTTTCTGCAGACCCTACATCCCGTAGTGTGTAAAAGAGGCTGGGTGTTTCTGCAGACCCTACATCCCGTATTGTGTAAAAGAGGTTGGGTGTTTCTGCAGACCCTACATCCCGTAATGTGTAAAAGAGGCTGGGTGTTTTTGCAGACCCTACATCCCGTAGTGTGTAAAAGAGGCTGGGTGTTTCTGCAGACCCTACATCCCGTAGTGTGTAAAAGAGGCTTGGTGTTTCTGCAGACCCTACATCCCGTAGTGTGTAAAAGAGGCTGGGTGCTTCTGAGATGCTAGAATCGCCTTGTTTGGCACCAATAATCATACTGCTTTCAAACTCGCTTAGATCCAGTTTCTTAATTCTAATGCTTAATCGAACAGTAAGTGAACTCCCTGACCCCTTCAATTGCGGCCATATAATTAATTCTTGGGCGGATTAACGTATTTGCATTAGTCAGCGGGTGTAGCTAATAAACTAGCCACTCATTGTGTTTAATGAAGGTGTTGGCGCATTTTTTAAATATTTATGAGTGAATTCTATCTCCCTATAACAACTAGCATAGTGTAGCAAGGGAGCGTTTGGTATTTTATTTTTTTTTTTTAATGTCAGATGCTCTACTTGTTCTGCAGTAGTCAATTGTAATATTTTAAAAGCGAGACTAGCTATTTACCAAGGTGATCTCTGAAATCCTATTGGCTCCCTTCACATTTTAATTTTTTGTTTTGTTTTGTTTTGTTATCAGTTATAATGAATAAGACATTATAGCCATAAACACTGTGTTAATTTCTTTAGTGTCCCCCCCCCCAAAAAAAATAATAATCTGGACCTGCGCTTCATAGGGAGGTATCTGTGCTAATTAATGTGTCTGTAAGCTGTGAACGTTGGTTGTAACGCTTCTGTGACCTGGGTGCCAGTTATTTTTCATTGTTTTTCTGCTGTGTGTTGCATTTATGTTGATCTAGCCACATATGTCACTTTGCATAAAGGTGATTTTTATTTTCTCATTAATTTATATATTTGGAGAGATGAAGTGGCTGTAACTTGCCCAGCGCAAGATAGTATTATGTAATGGTGGTTCGTTTTAAGGGGCCCTAGGAATAATGCCATGATGGGAATAAATTTATGGGAAAAATCAGGTAAAACATTTTAAGTAGCATCTAAGCATGATTGTCTGTGATGCAAAAGATGAGCTTTTATACAAGATCCCCCCGTACAGCAACTGGGAATTGCTTGGTTGGGCAGGCAGAGTTTTAAGGCTTAAATCAGTTGTCCATCATTCTTTCATGCGCCCTTTAAAGTATTTGATACATAGTAAACATACTATTAATATTTTAAAATAACTGTATAAAATAACCTTCCTCTGCGGGACGAAAAACAAGCAGGTTTAGTTTGCGCATTCTTTCATTATGTTGGAATTTCATGTCCCTCTGTGCTTATTCAAGTCAGCTCCGATCGTGCATTAATGCGCTTTAATTCGCTGCAGTACCAAAAAGTCAGGCATAGCCCCTGGGGAGGTCTCCTTTCTTCAGGTCTAGTTTCACTCTGCAAAGAGAAACTTGAGATTCTTCCAGTGCTCCAGTTGATTCTGCTGGCCGTCCTCCCCAGCTGTCCCTTTTGTCACCTGTACGTTTTCCACACCGTCCTTTTAAAGAGTCAAGCACACAGTAGTAGAAGCATCTAATTATTCTTGTCTTCTGGGCATTTTTTTGTCGTCTTTGTCAGTCGTTTGTGTGTCGTTATCCGTTTAAATTCAAGCTTTTGTAAGCACGCCTACTTGGACTTCTACCTGCAATTATGCGGCCGTTTCTCTCCCCATTCAGCTTCCATTACACGTGCATGCCTCCAGCACAAAAACAACAACGGCAGCAGGGAGGTGATTCCTACCTGGCAGGTGAAGCGTGTCACTCTTGAGGAAGTCACCTGATCCCTTATTTCTCTATCCTCCACCTCCTTTTTCCCTCAGAACGCCCACACCTGCATTCTCGCACACCGGTATTGCGGAGTTTACAGCAGCTGCATAAAGCTGTGAAGCGAAAGAGGAGCGAGGGAGCGCCGAAGCAGAAAGCTGCCGTCTTATTGAATCGTACTATCAGGAAGTACCCAGCTCCGAAGGGTGAGTAGGAGGAGAAGGTAGTGTTTCTTACACTCTTTACAGATGGTTACGCTGCAAACTCAAATGAAAAAGAAATGTTTTCACATCATATAAGCAGTTGCTGGTTTTAAGCGAGGAAGGTAACATTCCAAGCATTCCTAATTTTTTTTTTTTTTTTTAGTACAAAATAAGTAAATACAGGTGGTTGCTTGGTGACACATGATCGGGTATACAAAATCGGGTTCAAATTTTTGTGTGTTAATTTTAAAACCTTGTATTGTCAACAAGAGATAAATAAAACTACTCAACATTTTCTCTCCCTTGTTGTTCTTATAATTTTTTTCGTGTATGTTTTTATTTATTTTTTTATAACCTCAGTGTCTCACCTTAAATACTAAATTTAAAACTGGCTCATTATTTTTGATGCAATAAGGGTAGGTGTATGGTGTTTGTCTGTTAGTCTTTACCTTTTGTGAAATGAAATTGATGCGGACCACAGACCCTGTGTAGTATTTATTACTCCGAAAGAACTTCTTGAGTGATCTCTGTATGTTGTACATTTTAGTCCTCGGTCAAGTATATTTGATATAAATATAAAAGTAAGAACTTAGAGGTGAAGCCCACCAAAATTAAGTTACGTGGGAAGTTTTGCTTCGGTGAGTAATGAGATGAAGCCTAACTTTCTGGTTGGGTAGTGCGATGTCCAGTGTCCCACCTGTGTTCCATTTTTTTTGTGTTTTAGATCGTGTTTCAAGTACCAATGATTCATTGGAAAAATATAAGAAGTATTTGCCATTTATACAATAGTGTAGGGATGGAGGAAAAAAACTATATCTCAGTCAAATCAAGGAAATGTACATGGCCTTTTGATATTTGCATGCTGACCTAGAATACAAATCTAAAGGTATCCTTCCTAACAATCTATTTGTTCTTTGAAAACACAGATGTTTCCTGTTAACGTCTGAATACATTGTTTTAAGCAGCCAGCAGCAAACATTTTATTGAGGGCTTCTGTGTGATGCTACTGCCCTGCAAATGAAACTGGGAGAGCTGGGTAACCATACAAACCCCACAAAACAGCAGGACTACAAGAGAAAATTCTAAACCGTTTTGTTACAAAAGTATTGGGGAGCTCTGTAAGGGATTCTGGTCTTGGTGTGTTTCAAAGTGAGTTTTTTTTTTTATTATTGAAAAGAAATCCTAAATTCTACAGTGAGAATGCTTTATTTTTCTTGACATCCTCACTTTTTTGGTTATTTTAAGGAGATGCGGATCAGATCTTGCTGATCTATTTGGACTGAGCTAGTGCATAGTTCAGCTTTTGTGTCTTGGAGCCGGCTTAAGTCTCTCCGAATTGCTGGTTTCAAACCCCCAGGACGGCGGGCTGTCCATCTCGCAGACGTGGCCGAGCATCAGGAGACGGCGGCTCGGGTTCCCTCACCCAGCTGTGGCTGCTCTTGTTTTCATTGGATTGTGCTTTTCCTTTAAAATGCAAAGAAATAAATTCCATTTGGCCTGGAAGAACGCCTGGCATCCCTCTGAGGTTTCAGGAGAGGCTCAGTCCGCTCTCTCATTTTCAAGGAAGCAGAATCTTCGTTGTCCTAGAGATACTCCTGCTTTTAGGGCCTGTATGGTGCCACTGGAAACTGCAGGCGTGCTTTTGCTTTTCTTTGCCTTTGTACTCTCTTCTTTTTTTTCTTTTAAATACATACCTGCTGTGACAACACAGCCCGTAACAAAACGGGTTCGGTGTGCGGACGTGCAGAAGGCTGCCTTACGTCACAGGCTTATCGTGTCACGTGACGTTTTTATTTAGATGAATTGTGTTCTTTTGTTGTCTGAGAAAGATCTCTCTTCCTCGCTGAGATGAACTTTGTGTCGAGCGTCCTCTCTTGCCTGTGGCACTCCCATAACCTGGTGGAGGGTGTTTGCACGGTCAAAGTTTGCCGTGTTGGCTCTGTTGCAGTGATTGATTTATTTTTCCTTTCTCGTCACACATCCTGCGAGCACCAGAAGCAGCTGCTTCCATTAAAAGGAAGACACTTCCTCTTTATTGCTGCCTCAGATTTCAATGTGACATTTTTGCTCAGACGAGTGACAGCATAATGTTTCATGTGCCCATGATGTAGTCGAAGTGTTGACGGAAGGGCAGGCCTGCCAGGCTGCTAGGGTCCTCTGAGCATAGTAGAATAATCCAGCACTATTCATAAATTTGACACAAGAGGGCTGTTTAAATTACCCACAATGACAATGCTAAAAGAGCTGTTTGTCCTGGGAAGTGGGTCCTTCCTGGCAACCTTAAGCATATTTATTTTGCTTGGGTTCTGATCAGTTCTACACCCTCATGCACACACACACATGCGTAGGCAGACTGGCTGCAGGGAATCCCGTGTCTGTTCATGGTCACTCCTGCTTGGTGCCCTGTCTGGGTCCCATGTACTTGCAGTCTGACGCTCCAGTTTGTAGGGAGCGGTGAGTCGTGAGTGAAGGTTCCTCTCCTTTGCCTTTTCAGCGCCGCTGGTCCCCCCCGCGTTTGGCCCTGGGTCTCGTCGTCATTGGGCCCTTTAATTCGCCGCAGTTTGGTGAGTTACTTGTTCTCCTGTCAGCGCTCCAGGAAAATGGGAAGGATCCTGCTCCTTGTTTCCTAATTGTTAAGGGAGAAAAGTTAGTTCGACCCTGGTTGGGTCCTGTGGGAACGGGGGACGGTTTGGGAGATGCTGTGTGTCCCCCCCCCCCCCCCCCCCACCGCCGCAGAAGTCCCAAACACAGGAGAATGGAGGCCGGTCCATTCAGCCGTAAGCAGTGGGCATCGCAGTCGCTCCGCATCACTGCCAGGGAGCTGTCCCTGGTCGGCACTCGTGGTCAGAGCAACGCCATCGCGGAGCGCTTCTCTAAGTACGGGCACTCGTCACCTTACACTCACAGCCTTGCAGATGCTTCACACCCAGTTCCTGTTTCTCTAGGACATACCTCCCATTCACAATGATCTTTACTGCCAGGCTAATGGAGTTGATCATTACAGAAGTGGTAGATCGGGCACTAATAAAGTGTTTCTCAAACCCGTCCTCAGAGATCCCAGACAGTCGACGCTTTTGCTTCTCCCCAGTAGGTAGGGCACACCTGGTAAGGAGCTGGGTGGGAGCAGAAATGTGGGCTGTCAGTTATACACACCTGAAACTGCTCCCGTCTAAGCTAAATGGGAGGTTAGAAAGTCTATTGTGTTGCATGTTTGACTTTGCTGGTTGTTGTCCCTTTTGTTTAAATGCTATTCCCCCCCCCCCCCCACACACACACACACACACACACACACACTTACTTAAATGCTGCCCTGTTATGAATTTTTAAAGGTCTATTCTGACTCATCAGTAGCACACCAGCAGGTTTTTCCCGAAAAACCTGTATCCTGACTGGCTCCGTTGCAACATTGTGAGAAACTGTTCCTGTGTAAACCTGCAAAATCAAAGGTCAGATTAGGGTCCATTTACCATAATTTGTGGTATGGATCCAACAACAGCCTGTGGCGGAGTTCCCGTTCGGCTCTTCCTGCCCCACAGCACGGGCCTTTCAGGACACCCCGCAGCAGGACCCGTGCACCGGAAGGCGGGCAGGCTCTTATCGCATTAAAAATGTATTGCATTGCATTGACGTCAGTCTCAGGCTGCCGTATCGTAATTAAATTTTTCCTGCCTCACATGCAAAAAGGGAGCTGACCTTTTTTAAGACAATATCAATACATGATTACTATCATATGTAAAATAAGGCATTGAGTAACTACAGTTACGGCTCACATTCCTTAGGAGTGACAAGAGAGCCTTTTTAATGTTTAAGAATGCGGCGTTTCCATGGCTTCTTCCTGAGGGGCCTGGGAGAGACCTACTGAGCTTTCCTGCAGTGAGACATCATGAGCCAGTCCTGCATGAGAACTGTGTAAAAGAAGCATGGAACATAGAAATATGTAGTAATGAACAGGTTTTTCTTTTTTTTAATCTAAATTTTTTTTTTTTCTTCAAAAATTCAGGAATGTTTTCCTGCAAGACTGCTCCTTTTAGAAAAAACATACCGTTCCTGACCACTAGAGGGCAGTAACATCCCTGCTTGGTTTCAAATTTCGAGTTTCAAGTTTCAGGTTTATGTATCAAGTTAACCTGTTTCTGATGGTCCCGCAGCAGCAGTAATGGACAGGGCTGCAGAGGCTCGGCTGCTAAGTCAGAGGATTCCTGTTTTTAAAGTCATTGGTCCGTTCCTCCTAATTAATGCCTGTCTTCCTGCTGTCCCCCCCTACCCAACATGCTCCATAGATACCAGAAAGCTGCAGAACAAACAAATCTGGAGAAGAGGAAAACGGCAAGTATTAAATATACCGGTCTGAAGAGTAAGGGTGCTTTTGGCAATAAGAGATTTCTTTATAACAAAAAATGAGGACCTTCCCTTAATGAGTTAACGAACCACCCAGCTTCTGTCTGGAGTTCCTACCACAATTTGAGATGGTGAATCTCTGCCTCCCTGCTTGTCTTTCTTTTTTTTTTTTTGCAAATCAGTAACATATATTTCCCATCGTTATCGGAATATTTGTGTCAATGTAACCATTAACATCAAAGTAATTACAGGGCACATGTTGAATGCAGGACATTGATATCTTGTTGAAATAGCTACAGGAGTATTTGAAATCCCCTTAATGTTACAGACAGTGTTCTTGTTCATATCTTTCTGCTATTATAATCTTGGAGGGATGTGGAGCCTGTTTGACACTGTAGAATTGTGACGTGGGTGGTGTTTGTTGATACTCCATGCTAAGTTGGCATCCACCGTTCCGCTCCATTCAGAATGTGGAGGAGGAATTGAACGCATGCAATGGTTGGCCTATCATAATAGCAACAACCTTTTTTTGGCAGAAAATCCCTGATGGAAATAGTGGGCTATTTAATCCTCCAAGCTAACCCAGGCTTCAATACCTGGGGATGGTTTTGGCATACTCTGTCACGCCTGGTTGACGCAATAGTTTTGTTGCCCAGATTTATGTTGAATTCATTGCTGAGATTAACTTTCTTGTGTGACTGTGAGGCGGGAAGAATGAGGAAGAGCTTCATGTGGGTGTTCCAGCACGTTTTCCTTCGATAGTCCTTTCATTCCGTGCGAAAAGGGCAAACAAATAGAGTTATGTTCATTTATGGCCAGTAATCGCTGCCTTGTCAATGGAGTGGAGTTGAAACTGTTACGTTCCCCAGTTAGAGCTCTTATTTGCAGGGTTTTTGTCTTAATACATTTTTTTGCTTTGGATGGGGTTATTGGTAAAATTTTATTCTGATTTTCCTGAAGTTTATCATCTTTTATTGTCAACAAATATCAAGAGTGAAGTAAATTTGTCTCCTTTTTTTTTCTTTTTTTCCAAACCCCCCCCCCCCCAGAATATTGAAGCCTTGCCCCCCTCCTTCCGCTCTGGCAACTTAAGCGTACTAAAGAAGCGTTGGGAGCAGCCCTTGCTGAAGGCTAAGCCCATGCCCCCCCCCGCCGGCTTGACCCCCCGACCCCAAGCCGGCACCGATCATGGGGCGGTGCCTGAGTGTCGGCCCCCGGCGACGCCCTCGACCCCAGCAGCCTGCAGCGGTGACCAGCGAGACCCGGGACTCAGAAAAACGGCACCGCAGCCCCTCATCCTCCAGAGGAGGCCGTCAAAGCAGGCTGCAGATGTGGTCAGCGAGACCAAGGTCACCTCAGCCCCCAGAACACTGGTTCGGAAGCCCAGTGTGCCCATGGAAGACCTGAAGATGGTGTTCGAGCAAGGGCGAGGAGCGCATGCCGAAGTAAGCGTGTCCTCCGGGGCTTCGCTACCCGGTCATAGGCGTTCACCCAGGCACCTGCATATTGGGTAGAAAAGGTGCATGGGGTGATGGGGTGCGGCCATCCTGATTCTACACCAATGGTGATCTCCCACGGGTCTCCTGACAGGGTGGGGCCATCCTGATTCTACACCAATGGTGATCTGTCAGGAGACCCGTGGGAGGTCCCTGACCTCCAGGACCAATTCAGAAGCAACTTTTAAAGCAGATGCTCAAAAGCACAAGCATTCAAAGAACATTACTTATAATTTATTGTGAATTCAGTTCATCAATAACACAGGCAAAATAATGTTCGTAGGGTGACGGTGAATATTACTAATGAGCATCGGATCTTTCAGGTTCGTGTGTGTGTGTGTGTGTGTGTTACCCATTGTGTAAAGACATGCAGGTTGGTGGATTGCTGTCTCTAAATTGCCTATAGTTTTGTCTATAATATGAGGAATTGACATCCTTTAAAAAGGTGCCGTTTTACATGGATGGACGGAAACATGGGACTTAACTGTAACATGGGCCAAAATCGGGCTGTTATGTCAATCAATGAATATATTATGAGTATAAAAATATAACAAGTAAATTTCACTGCTGATGGCCAGAGTCGATGCCGATTCCAAGTCCCAGAATGCATCAGGTCATGTTTGAGTCAATTTTGCCCTGATTTCTGCTAGTTCTGGGTTTTCCTGTCATCCACTATGACTATTTTTAGAGCCAGCCTTGAGTTGGCTTGTAGCTCTGACTCATTCCTCTTGTATCCACAAAACCCCAGGTCTTTTTCAGGGGAAGTGAGCCACTTCTGACATTTGCGTTGGACGGGAAACGGAATAAGCCCTTTGTCAGGGCCGTTACTAAAATCACACCACCTCTTTTTTTTTTTTTCCTGAATGGCTGCTGTGTATGAAATGTGCCGTTTGCCTCCCCTGCTTAACCTGCTGCACTGCCAGTGCTGCACTGAAGCCTGGGAACCAATGTCTGAGTCAAATTTTAATCAAAATAAGATCACCGTTATTTAAAAACGTACTTTTAGTCTCTCATGATCATCCCTCAGCCCTCATTCTTGTTTCGGATACTTTGATGCTGCTTTCCGCTGCGTGCACCAGATAATCGTGCAGGTAACACTTCATGGGGAGCAAATAAAATACTATTACATTGTATTAATTAACCACAAATTACCTCCTGCATACTGATCTAGTGTTAATTCATCATTAATGAATCGTGATTCCTGTTATATCTCAAGCAGTTATGTTACTATAGCGAATTCTGTAAACCTTCAAGAACTACTAACCTACTTCAGAATTACTCAAGGAACAAGTAATGTTTGTTCATCATTAATGAATAATAATGCATCGTTCAACCTTTGAGAACTACTGAAGTAACAAGGCATGGTTAACACTAAAGTTAAATACTGATCTTGTTCATTAATGAATCATGATGCATCTTTAACCTTATTATATTTGTTTTATGAGTTGTACTTCAGTAGTAGCTGAGCCATTACTAAGCATTTGCGGGCTGCAAGGTGTGACCACCTCAGCTCCTATTTCGGATTAAACTGGGTTACTTTGGCGTTGTGAATTAGAAGAAAATCAATTCTTTTCTCGTTACCTAATTAATAGATGCCGAAATGCAGGAGCTTGTTAAAGCTTGAATGTCAGATTTTATTGGCGCACATCAGGTAAATACTGAGGCATGTGCCCCAGTCAGAGGCCTTTAAGTGACGGACATGCCCTTTAAGTGACGGACATGCCCTTTAAGTGACACAAGGTCCCCAGCCTCCTTCCCCACACCCGTGCCGCTCTGGTATGGATGCCGAAAAATTTGAGATTGGCATTTTGTCCTTATGCGAACAGTGAGATGATCACCCTGCTTCTCCTCCTGCTTTGCTTTGTTGTTATGGGCGGGCTTCCCTGAACACCCCCTCGGCGTTCGAGACGAGGAGCTGCCACTGAGATCATCACTGACTTCACCCGCGCAGCCATGGTTACACCATGCAAATTTTAATTTCGGCAGCACCAAACACATTTTGCACATGACGCAAACCAAGCGTGGTTCAGGCATGACCCTAGTGCACCCTCTCCTGCCAACAATGAGCGAATCTACAGTCTGTGCCAGGATTTTGCAGCATTTGCTCATACAGTATGTCTCTGAGGTTGTGCTTCGGGCAGTTCCATTAACGGCTGGTTGTTCACCATTAGATGCGAAGGAAAGATGTGAGTTTGGTTTCTCAGTCCTTGATCTGCCCTGAACTGAACTGGATGGTCACTCTGGAATTTTAAAGGCTACCTCATCAGTGGGGGGGTTGTGACATACTTCACTCGCCCTCCTTCACACTGACTTTGGCATTCTGGAGGAGGGGGGGGGTTGTTAAGCAGAGGTACTGATCCAGGGGCTTCAGGGACTGGGTGGAACATGTAGGTGGAGATCAAACAAGCCTAACCTTCGAGCAGTTGGTGAGAGACGCGCGAGGAACCGAGAAGCTTCAGACATGAGCCACTGGAAGGTCTTTGCGTATCGTCAGTGTGTGTATTGTGCATTTGCCTTTGAGTTGTGTGTATTAGGTCTGGGAGGGCGTTGATCACACATCTGTTAGATGTGTGTGTGAGTGCTCATTAGCAGAGGGGGGGGGGCAGGAGAGATGGCTCCTGATGGAAATGGTAAGCAAGAGAGTGTGGTGGGGGGGGGGGGGGTCATACCCGCAAAGGGGAAGCCATTAAGGGGTGCACGCTCTCCCGTTTGCTCCCATCGCACAGCCGAGCACGGCGGGTGTGAGGAGGAGCAGCAGGAGTAGCAGCAGCACCCAAGAGGACGTGGAGCGGCTGGGAACGGGACCGCGCAGCCCGGTGCGCAAGCTGCCAAAAGCAGAGGAACATTCCGGTAATGATCCGCCTGCCCCTCTGAAACTGCTGGGGAGTCCTTTTTGCTTCACTGTGTCCCTCGCGGCTCACAGGGGTCCAGGGCACGTCGGGGTCCTCAGACGGCGACAGCATGACCAAGTCCCAGGCGGCAAGAGCCCAGCGGGAACCAGTCACCCCTACAAGCAGTGTGAGTGTCCGTCCGCAGCTGGCCTCGCTTTGAGGAACTGGAACGCGTTCGGTGGGTCTGCAAGGTCAACATCTAAATGCAGTTTAGAACCTTTCAAACCAGTAATTGTCATCAGAATCAGAATTTGCCTTACTGGCCAGGTCCACTTACTCGTACCGACAGTTTATCTTGGTGGCATTTGCTGTGTGCATTCCATGACGGCACAGAATGTGTAAAAAAAAAAAAAAAAAAAAAAAAAAAAAAATAGAATGGAATATTTAAAATATAAGTAATGTGGCAGATTAGTTCATTTACAGAAATGTACAGCGAGTGTTAAATTAGTTTAAATACTGCTTACTAAATACATGCCAATAAAGTTATACTTTAAGTACAGATGTACATGTTTATGTGCATGAAGGGCACAATGGTAAAATGTACAGAAAAAGTGTCCACAAAAAAAAAGTGAACGTTGTTCAGTCTGTGTGCTCCTCAGATGAAAGGCTTCCCTGCTGGATCATATCAGACTCCAGGGCTTCAGACAGAGCATGTGGGCTGTCTGCGGGCACTACGAGGCCCCCTGCTTAAACATATCAGCAGGCCCCGTTTTTCTGAGCATGCCACGGCCTGTTGAGAGCGGCTGGCTCCCGCGCTTATGCTTCCTGCCAATTGTGTGTTTTTAATACCAGCTTCATTGTCTTTTGCTTAATATAAATGAAAGTGTGACGGGACGGAATTGAAAGCTCAGCGAGAAAAAGCGTCACAGGACACTCCTTAGTGCGTCCGCCCTCTGGTGTGGTCCAGGGAAAGCTGCGGTGTGTCTGCGTGCGTCTGCATGCGAGTGTAACCTTCCGACCTTTAACTCTCTCGCAGAGCCCGTCCTCTGAGCTCATTTCTCGAGAGGATCCCCCATTCCATAACGGTGAGTCGTATAACCCTACCTCTGTCTGCATGGGAATCTGCATGGCATGAGTCACCAGGAGAAGCGGGTAACCCCAGCCGTTTACGTGGGCTGTGGGAGGCGCGGGGAAGCTCCAGGAACTCAGACTCTCCTTTGTCATAATGCTCCTCCAGATATGTGAATCTTATATTCATGGTCTTGGCAATGAATGATTTTAATAACAGTATTTTAAAATAACAGTAATTTTGAATTTTAAGGTACAGAAATGAACTCTGAGGAACTTTTTTTTTGTTTTTTTTTAACCACCTGGTACATTTAATGTTATTTATACCTCAGAGGACAAACGTATACCAGGGCTGCACCCTTTGGTGTGACAGTGTACACTGTGCATCTTCGTCTCATCCTTGTGACCGTGGGATCTTTTAAACTTTCAAGTGCGATTGATATTGAATTTTTTAAAATGAGTTCAAAAACGTTGTGCTCCCAGTGCCTACAGTCATAACTTTGTACTTATGGGGGCGTAATCTGACGTGCAAACTATACAGTACTGTTTAGAAATTGGTAATGAATAGGGTTCTGTGTTGTCTGGCAGGTTAGGGGTGCCCAAGTATTGCGAATTTTCACATTCATGGAGGTCCTCCGTCCCTGGTGCTCGTAAACGTGAAGGGGTTACTGTGCGCACCACTGGGTTCACACTGTATTATTTGCCCTCCCCTGTTCAAGGAAACCACTTCCATCTTTAACACCCTGAACAAAACGCGATAAGGTGATGGTTTCGGTTACTCGCTTTTCTGTAGCTGTACCAGTATAATCGAAAAGCAAATTAAAAAGAAAAGGAAAAAAAACAGCTTCCCAGGTCATAATAGGACATGGTAGAAAATGGGATCCTGTTCCTGTCTGGCTTTCTGAGAGGTCACACCCTGTCTTCTATGTCGTAGGCATGGAAACGGAATCCCAGTCCAAGGCTGTACGGGTGAGTTCCTTTCCAAAAGCAGCCACTCTGTAATCCTTCATTTGATTTGTGAGAAGAAACACAACAATGCAACAGGTTTTACTTGACAGAATACAAGTATTTTCAGTCAAAACTCCATAAGTCCATACACTGAAATGCCGATCTAAGAATAGCTCATTTCATACAGGTAAATGCTTTTCACAGAATCTTTTGTTTGAAAAAGCAGGTTTAATGCGCTAGGAATCCTGTAGCCTTTCCATTTGTTGTCAGCTGGAGTGTTGAAGCAATCCCAAGGACACGCAACATTTGAAGTACAAATGTGTGCCTGTTTCGCTATGTTTCACCTCTTTAGAAATTCTGTTTGCCTGTACGGGAGACTTGTGTGGCATGTTTAAAGACCGTGTACCCCCTGGAACGCCTGGTGGCTAATCAGCAGATCTTCCATAAAACATGCTTCCGTTGCACACACTGCTGCACCAAGTTGAGGTGAGAACGACAACCCACAACTAAAAGCTAACCTTTTCAGCATGAGGGTGCGTAGGAGGGACCCTTAACTAACGGCTTGTGTGCATTTGTCACCCTCTGCTGGTCAGTTTGGCAAACTATGCTTCCTTGCATGGCAATATCTACTGCAAGCCGCACTTCAACCAGCTGTTCAAGGCCAAGGGGAATTACGACGAGGGATTTGGCCACCGTCCACACAAGGAGCTGTGGGAGGGCCACCCTGAGGATGAGGCTGAAGGCAGTGGGGAGCAGGCGAAGGAACAGGGAGTGGAGCATGACAGAGACACTCCAGTCAACCAGCATCAGAATCCACTAGTGGAAGATGCTCCACTGGCCAAGGTCAATGTCCTGGCGGCCACACTAGAAATAAAGACACATCCCACCATGCAGGGGGAGAAGCCAACCTTCGAGAAACCCCCAGAGACCAGAAGGCTCAAGATCGCCTGGCCACCACCATCAGAAGAGGACCAGGGCTCTGGGAGTTCAAACTTCTTGGTAGAGGGTGGATTGGCAAGGCCTTTCCGTGCCAAGTGGCCCCCAGAGGGCGATGTTGCTCCTATCACTCAGACCCCTGAACTGCTTGAACTCAAGGGTCTGCGTCGGAGCACCTCCCTCAAAGAGCGCAGCCGTCCGTTCTCTGTGGCCGTCTGCAGAACCTTGCCACCAGCTCCAGCTCCAGCTCCCAGGGAGCCAAAGCGTGTGTCAAGGAGCCTCCTAGAGAGGAGCGCCTCTCTGAGGCAAGACAGCACCTCTGCGAGGCTCCAAGTCTGGCAACCGAAGACGGAGAAGCCCAAGGAGGAACACGACCATGTCAATGGAGGAGGCTGCTTGGAGGAGGAGAAGAGAGAAGCAGAGCAGAAGGGAAAACGCATCCCTCAGGCATTGGATGGAGAGCCTCAGAAACAGGAACCGCAGAAGGAGAAGGAGCTAGAGAAGAAAGCTCCTGAGGAGCAGTTGAATTACAAAAAGAACTCTGATGTCCAGGAGCATCGGTCCCCCCCCCCAGAGAGCCGGAGCAGTCACACCTCCCAGGACGTTGGCTTCTGGGATGGAGATGAGGTAGAGGAGAACACGGAGTTGTCTGTGGAGGAGCATATTAAGAGGAACCGTCACTATGATGATGATGATGATGATGATGATGAAAATCTGGTCTAAAGATGGAGGGGATAAGATTCCAGTATTCAAGTAGAATTACAGCTAAATAATTTTCATTGAATTTTTTTCTCTTTTTAACTTGCGCTGTTTGTTCAGATTTCTTGTGGGTGATTGAAGAGGCAAATTTGTGGCTCCTACACAACTGGGACCAGCTGACAGCTTGTATCTGTGTTGCTACCTTTTTCACGTCTGTCTTTTGAAGAGATTTGGCCGGTTTATTTAGTTTTGAATGAGCTGTGTGGTTGCAGCCCTTTAAAAAGAAAATAGCTGGAAAAAAAAGATCAGATTAAAATGTTAATTGCTTCTTAAATGTGAGAAATCATAAACAAGTAAATTATTTTTTTCTTTGTTGGTTTGGCTGTTTATCTTAAATGAAGCACAGATGTGAACTGTGGGTTTTATACAATGGGAGAAGCAATCAAGTTGATGAAACACTTTATAATACAGGGACCGGAACTGGAAACTATGCAAATGTTTTGTTTGCACAAGTTTCAGCTTTAGCTTGTAATAGCTTCACCCTCCCAGCAAATGTCTATATAATATATACACAGATGGAAAATTTTGTATTTTTAGAGAAATTGCTGTCGTTTTTTTGAGAAATTCATATTTCATCTTTTTAGCAGAAATAAAGGGTATATCGGTTATACGTTAATCTCCAGTTTTAATCTGTCATTACCTTGAGATTTCAACTCTTTAAAGTTGGCAATTTGATGATTACATTTCATTAGAGTAATGGTATATTTCTTGTATATTCTTATACAGGAAGAATTCTTACTGTTCAGTGTGTGTGTGAGAAGTCAGACACCTAGGCCAGGCTTAGAAGCCTCAGTACAGCTTTGCTTATTAGTGTCATGTGACTGTCCCTAGGGCTGGTGTGGCACATCCACCTCCTAATTATTTATCAAAGGGGGGTGGAAACGACCACAACAGCACAGAGAACAAGGCTGACATGCACCCAGGATGGGATGCAGATGAACCGCAGGGCGCTAACAAGCACTCTGTCACAATCAAACTCTGAGTGATTGAGCCTAATTGCAAGTCCTCGGGGCTGCAGGAGGAAACACCACCGGCACAATGCAGTCGGTACCAAATTGCATCTTACTGGCTTGAGATCTGATATCTTGGCATACCTTAGGCCCTTCATTACTCTTCCATTAAGCATCCTTCCAATTGAACACACTGAACTTGGGTTTGCGACGTGTAAGGATACAGATTCTGGGAATTTTCAGAGAAGGAAACTTTCCATGGATATGTATAGGTTTTATTTGGAAATGTATATTTTCCTGTGTATATGCAGCTGTAAAATGTACAAAAATAAGCATACAATTAAAAGGGATTTTGAAGACATTTAGATTTAAATACTTAATTGAGCACAAACGTTTCCCTTAACATGACTGAACACACGGAGGTGGCATGTGGCTGATGTGGCATGACGACCTAAATCTGGAAGAGACCAGTTGGAAGTTGGTTGTTTGGAGGATCTATGAGTTTTTTTTTTTTTCAATTATATTCATTATGTCTTAATATAATTATGACAATACTCTTTTTTTTTCCTTTTCTTTTTTATCAGACATCTAATTTTTTAGGTTTTCTTCCCCTGACATGTTTCGACGTTCACTGTCGTCTTCCTCAGAGTGTTACCGGATGTTTTCGGTAACTCTTTATCAGCTGATGTTCCCGAAGGCGTGACCTTCCCGTCTGCATTCAAAGAGTTCTGAGGAAATATAACATTAATACACCTGTTAAACCACACACAACACTCCGTCAGATCTTGGTTCATCCTAAAGATAAAGTACATCCGGAAAACAAATGCAATACTATTTATGAG
>JAODKE010000095.1:1660285-1672176 GCA_026779605.1 Mormyrus hasselquistii
AAACAAAAAGCAGAGCTCCAAACAGTGACTGAAGGAAAAGGAAAGGAAAGGAAAGGAAAGGAAAGGAAAGGAAAGGAAAGGACACCATCTGACCCTAAGTGACACGAAAGGAAACCAGAGCATAAATCCACTCACTTCTGCTTTCATGGAAGGACTCGACTCTTGCGGGAAAAAAAACGCCAGTTCTTGTAATTCTTGTTCTGCTACCATCTGCCTCTGGGCACCACTGCCATGGTCGTAGGTGTAAATTACAGGGGAGATGGGAGGTTGTAAACCCCCCAATAATTAAAACCGGCTAATACAACCCCCTCAATAATCACGTCTCCCCCAACGTTATACCCTTGGCTACGGCCCTGACATCCCAAAAGCAAACCCGGGGAAATAGGAGGAGGTTGGAGCAGGAAGCCCAGTACAGCCACAGATCAAACTGACCAGCAAGTTGGTAACGTCAAGGGGTTATGGTTAGAAAAAAACAGGGGAAAAAAACAAAGTTATTCCCCGTTGGGTGATAAGACAGACAGTTGCCTGATGGGCAGGTTTGAAATATCTGTCAGACAAAACCCAAACACTCTGGACCACATGAAGGACTCTGGAGTCAGAACACCATGCAGTTCGACAAATCAATCTTGACCACAGAGAGGCGAATTCCAGTGAAACTGCTCTCCACTACAAAATTGTTATGGCACCCTCAAGCACAAGGAGGTTCAGAGGCTGCATCCTGCCTAAATACCTGACAGCAAAAAAATTAAGAAAAGAAACCCAACTGCAGGTGAGTCACTGATAATCTGATATTTATGGCTTCGATAGAATCCCTAGAGGACAGGAAGCTTTTGGGTAGCACCGCAAAAGCAGGGGCCTGACAGCTCATAGCAATCCAGGAAAAACAAGATTCAAGTGCCAGTCTTGGTCCCAAGACCTGAAAGCCGTTCTGAAAGGGCAATCAGATGACCCGCCACCAGCAAGTCAAATGCCCAGCAGCCCATTAGTGATGGTAGCCATGGGAACACCCAATGCACCAAGACAAAGTGTTCTCTTAGACACATAAAATAAATATCACCTAGTGGAAGCCAAACCTCATTTCGCCATATTTTGACGGAGTTTGGTTCTCAGCACCGATGCGGCACTGTGGAAAGGCTCAGAACAAAATGTACAAGCAAAGACAAGTGTGGAGCCGCTTCCAGAGAGAAGGATGATGGCGATGACGACGACGATGATGATAAAAGCATGAGGCCATTTCCAAGCTGATTTCAGTTAATGGTAAGCCAATGTAAAGACAGAATTTCAGAGGAATCCCTAGGTACCATCACAGAGGCCAAAAGTTAAAGTACAGTGCCGGCCTACCATGGGTCTACACCCAAATCCCTGTGTTCCTACACGACATCTTTCCTAAACAGGGCAGGCCTGAAGGCCCTTTCTCTGGTTCTCAGGCCCAGCGCGGCCTTCTGCAGCATAAGGCACCACATCATCCTGTCGCAAGGGCTGCCAGCATTTGCTGGAAAGCCCCGGTTTTCTCCCGTAATGGGTGAAAGACGGCTTCCGAAGACGGCATCCCACACCTTCGTCACCCATTGCTTAAAGTGTAGTGAAGTAGACCATGACCGTCATGGGAGGCTGGTGCCAGTCATGGTAGACCCTAAAATTACCTTAATATGGGCAGGGTGTCCTTCATGGTGAAGCAACTGGAAACCAGTCAAATTAGATTACACTTGAAGCAGACGATGAACACTTACCCTTCGCGCCAATCCCAGGGCGATGTAACACTTCTCTCCGGCATCCACGATCTCCACCTCAAAGTAATGGCTTCTTGGGCTGAGGGAAGTGCGTGCTTGGGCAAGACCCACGTCCATAATGCTCTTGCCCTTACCCGTGTACTCCAACACCTGGGAGGACAGACAGACAGAGAGGGGAATCAGCCTCGGCGGGATGGGCCTCACCTAACCAAGCAGCCAGGGAACTGGGACAGAGCTGCTCTTCAACCTACCTCAGCAAATCAATTCCCTTAAGCAGTTATTTATTCAGGTAGCAAGTCGCCACACGCGAGGCTCTGTGCATCAGCGAGAAGCTTAAACCGAACGTTTTCTACAAAAATCAACCCAGCCCTCCAGGAACGGGGAAAGCAAGCTGCTATCACTGACAGGCTTGATACAGGAGATCATTTCAAACAGAAGATCAGAAGTAGATTCCTTACATTCACCGACACAGAAGTAAAAATAGAATTGTGCAAATCAGGGTGGAGAACCTGTTCCATGGAGGGTCTTTGTGGGTGCGGGGTTTGGAATCAGCAATAATAAAGCAGTGATTCTCAACTCCAGTCCTGGGGACTCTGTTTTGGGTTGGTTGAGATGCCATCCCAAACACCTGCATCCACACTGGCTCTCCATGGAACAGGTTCCCCACCCCTGGTGTAAACGATGAATAAAGAACCAGATGCATGGTACAAAACAGCTGTGGGCAATGTGCAAATAAAGTTATAAAAATCAAAATTATTTAGTCACCCACTATAACAATTTTATAAGAAAAGATTGTATTATGACAAACTACCTCTCACATTTAATAACATCTCAGAAACATTCTAGACTGGGTTTCCAATATGCTCATCGAGTTGGCCCATCAACAATGGAGGGTGTGGGCCTTGAGCCATGGACCTGCAAAGCGTCGTCTTCCACCGACCCGTTGGCAGTGATGTGGCAGGCAGGGGCACAAACACACTACGAATTTAGAAACCCAACACACCAAAGACCATTAGAGGGGAAATGAGAGCCATTCTGCTTGAGTAACACCACTTATCAGGCCTCGGACTGGAGACCACCTCTCCCTGGCGGGCAGCGGCGCAGAGCGCTGGTTTATTTACAGCCCGGCCCATGAGTGCAGGGCTCGCTCCATCTCCACCGGCAACAAAAACAATGACGTATCTCTTCGCATCAGACCCATTCCAGACCATTTGAGGATGAGGTAGAGGAAGATGGAGGGGGAAACAAAGGTCAACTCCTTCCATGGTGACTGTTCTTCATCATGTAAAAAAGACTTTTGAAAGAAAGAAAGGAAGGAAAAAAAAAAAAGACTTGTTTCTGGGGAAGACAGACTTGAGTGAAGGTATAACGTTGGTCAGCATGACCAAACTCAACCTCAGCCATCATCACTCTGCACTCACAGTATCATCACTGGGCTGAAACAAGTTTAAACAGAGAGAAATGCCACGACATGAGCAGGTGAAAGCAAAATCTTGGCTGGATGACCCATTTATTCATAGGAAACACTGAAAAAAATAAAGTCTGACAAAGTCTTGTTGCGCAGTCCCAGGTAGGTGCGGATGCTGAAACACACTCAGTGGATCTGAGAGAATCTCAGAAACATCACCATGCAAACCCAGCAGTCCGGCGTTTGGGACACCTTTCACTTCAGTTTACGCAACAATGGCTCCTTTCTTGCGACAGACATCACTTTCGTGGGAACCACAACAGCAAGCGTGCACAGGCATGCATTCCGCACAGGACGACCCTGTGAGGGCCTCTGCTTGATGCCTGTGCGCATGGTATTGGGGGGTGGAATGCCTGGATACCCCCCCCAGCATCACGTGCCTCTGCCGCAACGCAGCGATGACGAGCGTCACGACGTCCGAGGAGCAAGTTTAGTGGAATTTTTGTGGGGAAGGAACAAACCTAAAAACTGCCCAAGGTGTAAGTGTGCACTCAGCCACGTCCTTCACAATCAGCACTCCATCAGCGTGTCCCAGACATGAAACCACTGCGTCTAATCAGCAACATGATTTATCTGCTTCTATTTCTGTGAATTAAAACAAAAAGCACCCCCATAGCCCCCCGCAAATGGAAAAAATGTTGCCCCTGAGGCCTGGTTTACAATTTTTGGCATTCTTGTTTATCTCTGAAAGTTGCTGCGTGTCATACGGCACGGATTCCAAAGACGGCGGGGAAGTCAGGGCCCAAGATCGCAGCCATCACTGGTGGGGAGTTGGATTATTGCATATGCCACAGGGGCCAGATTCCATGCAACATGAAAGTGGAGCTTTACTGTGAGGACAAATTCACAAAATAGACAGGAAACCTGACACGAAAAAGTTACCACTGCTCTTCTTCATCTTGCAGATTTAAACAAGCCTGAATTCAAACCGGCTTGGAACTAGTAAATTATACACACTGCTTTTTTTGTATTTGGACGGAAAATTAATTCTTCAGAAGGTGTTTGACCAAGTTCAGAACCATGGGCTCAAGAGAGGCTCAGCCAATAAGTTCACTGTCCTACAGGCCAGACATTTGGTCAAAGAACCTTCCAGAGCCCAATGATACGCTCCTAAAGGTGCGGACCCTACCCACCAACTCTTCTGCACACTGACCAGGATCTGACAGCATAACCAACCAAGTTAAGAGTGCATGCAACTCTTACATTTACTAAACCAGTGCTTCTCAAACTGGTCCTGGGGGACCCTCACACAATCCACGTTTGCTCCTCTCCAGCCCCTAGGGCATCTGAGGTTCCCCAAGGACAGGGTTGAGAAACACCATACTAAAGATTCAGGAAGGCCAGGCACACAGATCAAAGTCAAAAGATGGCAAATCAAAGGCGGCAGGAGCTGGAATTCAATGAGAAAATGAGAAATGACCCCTGATCACGCCAATCCTATTTTACAATCCAACAGTGGACTTCAATACTAATTTACACAGGCCCATCAATCTCTGAAACCATACAAACTTTATTAAAAGCTTGGAAATCATTCATGGGTGGCTGCAGAGGCGCAGCCTAGCTCAATTTAACATATTTTTAGGTTTGATGCGGAACTAACAGTACATTTTTCAATATACTGTCATACCTGGGAATGACATATTCCTTATAAATGAGTGAGTTTTTGGGGAACCAAACCCAGGATAGATAGATAATATCGTTTACTGCTTACGTTATCACAGAAACCATTACACCTTGTATAATTAAGTAGTTTCCATAAGCAGTGTGCAGAGAGGAAATATTTTCATAAGGAATTTGGCAATGGCAAGTTTGTCAGCCATGACATGTAGCCTATTTAGAGATCAGGCTGACCAAAAAAAAAAAAAAAAGATAAATTTCACACATAATGGTATTTTCAGAACAGGAATTATTATTCCTTTAAACTATTCATTATTCCATTCTGAAGCGCAACACGTGGGTCGGCATTCATAAGGAACAGAGAGGACCAGAGCAGGGCAGCCCGCACCTGGAGAAGCGCTCATCTGTTCCCCATTACACATGGCTCCCACAAGAAGCCCCGCCCCCCCCCAGCTTGGTGGCCAATGAAAAGCCAATTAACCACACGAGTGCTAAGCAACTTTTCAAAGGCCTCGACTGACCGCTTAAACATTTTGAACTTCGAACAAGAAAGACATCATAGGACTTAAAGTCAAATATTCACACAAGGCAGCTTCTGTCAGGATTTCCAAGCCTAAATCCATCCCACCCATTTATTTACAAGGGAAATGGCACTCATCAATCCCAGTACAAATGCAAGATTTATAAAGAAATATGATTCATGCAATAAAATTTTATTTTACATGGAGAAAGGGGAGAAACAAAACTACAAAGTGGAATTTGTTTCCCCTAGAAAGAAAGAAAAAAAAAGCAAATATGAGAACAAGACAATCCGTCAGCAACTGCCCTGATCCTTCCACTCTTCACTGCACTGTCAGTGCTCAGGCCACGCTTGGCTGATAAACCACAGCCAATAATAATAATAATAATAATAATAATAATAATAATAATAATAAAAAAAGGCCGATTCCCCTTTATTTATTTCCCGTTCCATTCCATCATTCCAGTAGTCATGCCTGGACAATTGCGAGGTCACACCTAATCACACCCTCCCGCCTCGCCGATACTCAGTAACGGGAAGGGGGACGATGGCTGCAGTCTGATTTGCATCTTCTCTCTCCCCCCCCCAGCACAGGCGTGATTAACCGGGGCAGGTAGATCAAGCGTCGAGCAGGAGCATGTCTTGTTGACCTGGTGCCCAGGCAACAGAGATTCCACGTAAACATGCATGTTTAACCTAGATTTAACCGGACTTATTCAGGTGGAAACCTGATACGATCATGCTCTGCCATGCAGCCCTGACAGTGTCAGGCTGAGTCTATGCTCTACGTGCACCGGACCCAAACCATCTTGTGTGCAAAATGGTAGTTTACTGGCTGAATCAGGCACCACCAGGACAACAAGGGCCCCCATGTCACAGCGCACCCACAGCGGAGACGCACCACTCTAACCCTCGATTCGTCGCATTTCTGCCTGCATACAAGCGTGCAACATCTGCAGTTCGGTCTCCTAGGGGATCCCGAAATACGACTTCAGCGCCAGCTGTTCAGGTCAGCGTAACAAGACTGGCTCCCCAAGAATTAAGAGCAAAAATAAACTTTGTGGCCATCATGGCTGCAAAACACCACCAGGTACAGTAACGATTAGGCGAGATGCCATTTTTAGAAAGGACTGGGGCTCAACGCAAGACTGCAGCATGGCTGCGATTTCCTGCACCCCACATTCACTGCGATATCAAAACAGGATGGCAGAAGGCTCCGCCCCATAATCGCATGCAGGACTGTACCAGTACCTACCACTGTTTTTCCTCTGGGTATGTGGAAGTTGTCACCACCCGTTATTAAACTGCTTATGAAACGACTTCAGGAAAGGTACCGCCTAAGCATCAGCAAGATCGATAGGCCAAAAAACGCAGATACCAAAACAATCACATATTTTATTCCATATTAATAAACACCGACAACCTTAAAATGAGAAATAGCCCCAACTGACATCCCCTTCCAGCTGCATTTTATCAGTCGGCAGGACCCAGCTGGGCCCGACCCATGACTGGGCTCCTTCGCATTCCGGGACTGTCAGCACCAACTGAAGTCTGCGGGGAGAGTCACATTCCGGAAGATTCAGGCACGTCGTTGAGTAAACATCTCCTTACAGACCACATGCTGCCCAGTTTGCCTCTCCTGGCAGAGCTGCATGCCCCCTGACCAGACAGCGGCAGTGGACTGGTGGTTCTGCACGCACAGGCAAGTCTGCAAGAGACAGGTGACCCGAGGGCGGCCTCCCCATAGAGCGGCGGCACGCTAAAGTAGAGAGCGGACCTACTCCCAGCCGCACCGCCATCAATAACCCAAGCTCACGTAGGGTCACCCCCCGTAAGAGGCTCTGCAATCACATATCCTCCTTGCCAAGGCATTCTGGGAAAAATCCTCCATTGTGGTGAGCACCCACTAACATCATCATGACATGTATGAAACGGTAGGATTTTGGTGCCGTTTCAAGGAAAGATGAGACAGTAACAAGAACAGAAAGATCCATCCGTTCAAGCCTCATAATGCAAATCGTGGTTCATTAGGCTTCAGATGGAAATTAAACCCAAAACCACACATCACCTAAAAATACTTGCTACTTTGCATGAAGGATGAAAAGAAACATTTATTGTTAATGGAAAAAAAAATATATTTAAAGTGTGGAGGCCACTGAAATTCAAAATTTTCACATTTTTCCTGGTGACACATTGCAATTTTAGTGTGGTATGGATATCAAAAGTTGCTCTAAATGCTCTAAAGTAAAGCGAACTGTGACAGAAAAACAGTTCTCTGTGACATGTCTGTTGGGATCCTACAGAGATATTTAATCATTTTGCAAAAAAAAAAAAACAGGAAATGTAAAACAATGAATCACCAAGAGGGGCAACCATGCAGAGACACAATCTACCACTGCTAGAGTTCACTTTGTCATTCCTTTGTTAAGCACAATAATGGATGGCAACACTTCATAAGCCATTTACCACTATATAATAATTCAACATGCAAATACTTTACACCTCTAAGCTCATGCTATTCTATGAAAAAAAAACTGATTAATGATACAGCCTGAAAAACTATTTAAATCGCAGGTGTATTTAGAAGAACGTTCCGATTGATTCTTCGGCCCACAGGCAGATCAGGGACAGGGTGATTTAGAATTTCCCTCTCATTTTATTCTCCAACTTCAAAGAAATGTAAATGAAAGCCTCTAAGAGACCGGAGGAAACAGAGGAACTTTCCTGAGCGTCTGCACGCAGTCAAATGCCGGACAAAGGACAGAAACGGATGACGGTTTTTCCTTTACGCTAGTCGATCAAAGAAATGGGGCGTTAATCACATTCATGAGAGGGTCTGCCTGCACTGAAAACAACAGGATACAGTCCACATTAGTTTTCAATATCGTGGCCATGTTGTACATCCTAGACATTTAAATACTCTTCTGGAATATCTGCAACAAAAGAGGAGATTCGACATCTTTTTCACATTGTACCACTCAAACCGGCGTCACAGAACACCTATGTCTGTGGTTCAGTCTGAACACCCAAGCAACTGGCTTTATCTGCAGAACTACTGCTGTCCCATGTGACCTTGCTGGCACGTGTGGGCCGGCCTGGTTGTACGGAGAGCTTGAGGACACTGGGCGCCTACCTGCAGATTAATTCTCCAGCACTGGGGATAATGGGAATAAACGCATGAGTGAGAGGGTGTATCCGGCAAATTTCACACGTGAGAGAGCCTAAGGGGGCAGGCCAGCCGGCCATCTGGCAGAGAGCGTCTCGGACACGCAAGCAAAGCAACGTGATTCCCAGGCGTGTCTCGCTGACGTGGGTGGGGCTCTCTGTTCAGCAGTAATGCGCTACCCCGGGTACGTCCGATCTAACCCACACCCTCCAATCCCAGGACACCCGATTCATAAATCTGCGGCAGAGGCGGTTTGTGGAATGGGGGAGACGGAGAGAACAAGTTAAGACGCCGGCAGAGCCGGACGCATGACGCACGTGTCCACGAGATGGATCCATCGCTGAGGTCTGACTCACGCACTGTGCGGGGCCGTCACCACTGACAAACCGCCGGCAACCACAACAGGAACTTAGCAACGGCCTCTACCAACATGCTCACGGGGGAGGGGGGTGATACTGTTAATCTTTCAGTTAACAAGTTAGGAGTAGGAGTTGAGGGGAAAAAAAAAAACACTCCAAGAATGAACCCCACCCAGAAACTGTGACACAAGGTTGTATGCTGTTCTGACGTAGACAGACTGGATGCCTGTTGAACTTTGACCCCATTGCCAAGTCATACTGCCTCATGGCACCACCTAAGAAAAGCATGACATTGTGTCACGAGCACTAGTTTTCATCCATTATATAGCGCTCAACATGCCACTGTGTACTAGAGAGCAGGTGGGGCGAGGTGGCCAGTAGCCACGGCTGACAGAGCGGCCGATGACTGACTGCGGTCACATAGGAGGCACGTGGGCTCAGCCACATGTCAGGAGATGGACAGACAGGCAGAGCAGGAAGAGGACGAGTAGGAGATCTTGGCTGAGAGGCAAATCAAGGAGTCATTCAGATATACAAAATCGCTTTTTGATGTTTGTACCACTGAAGTTTTACAGAATACCTTCCTGTCACCTTCAGTCGCCTGTGTGTGACTGATTCCAAGCTGGTTCACTGACCCAAAGCGGGCCTGTCTGGCCCCAAGTACAGCAGAGTTCTTCAGGCAAAATGTCAGCGGAAGCCGGCTGTGCCGAGGCTGCCTCTCGCCCGAGTCTCCGGGAACACGGAACCCAAAGCAGCGCTCAGAGAAAGGGTACCAGTACCACGGTTCCATTTTAATGACCTCAGCCAATGAGGGTCCCTAAAATCTGCGATTTGACCAGAAATTTATCTCAATTCCAACATAGAATTCCAGAGATCTATTATGCCAACATTCCCCCCACGGTTCCGAGGTAGTGGAGAGAACAAGCAGGAGAAAAACAAGAAGCTTCTGTACTTGGATCGCAAATGCAACACCCGCTGGGTGGAAAAACTTACAATGGGGCGAGGGCAGAGAGATCCACCGCTAGGGCTGTGACGGCAGTGGGGCGGGGGGGGCACAGTATGACACAGCAGCACGACATGTCAAAGGCCCCAGGCACTTCCTACCAATGGCTGACACCCCAAGCCGGTGACAATACAGATCGGGTTTGCATGACGAGGAGGAGGAAAAAGAAAAAAATACAACGAACGATCGGCCTGAAGGAGCAGCCCCTGTTTACCTGGGTGTGACTCACCTCCACAGGAGGTTAGACTCCCCCTCAGCACGACCCAGGCTGCACAGTAACCCAAAGCCAGCTGCCACACACACACACACTCCTCATACTACAGCACAAACAGCAAGTATCATCTTGTGTTAGACCATGCAGTCTGTACACTTTTAAATTCACATCAGAACAATAGGGTGTAGAGTGTACTGCACTCGCCGTACTGTGCACTGCATGTACGGAACGTAACCAACTCACCGAAAGGAATTCCGTGAGCATTCAGATTCTGGGTATTGGCTGCAGCTGGGAACCGGCAAATTGACTCTTACCTGACAATTGCCGACAGACAACTGAACCTAAATTGGTACAGTATAAATATCTGTACGAAATACCTGAGATTTTTGGAAGATGTCACTTAAGAAATTTTATGCACACACATTTTGGCTCATTATTCTCAGGGTTAATGACACAGCTGCACCCTCACAAGGTGGCATTTAACTCTCCTCACTAAGCATTTGTTGACTGTGAAGGGAGGCATTACAGTGCAACATTGGCAATCCACTGGAAAGGACAGGGCTGGTCATGAACTCTGTGCTGGTTAGTTGCAAATTCGTCTTACAGCCGGCCTCATCTCCGCTACATTTACTTACTGAGCAGGAGCTTTTATGTAAAGTGATGGACAGTTGAGTGCGCAGGGTTAGCCAGTCCAGAATAAGGGCCTTTCTCAAGGGCCAAACGCTAACATTACTCTGCCAAGCACGGGATTTTTACTGGTGATCTTTCGATCTCAGGCACATCTTCCTAACCTGCTGACCCACAAATCGCCACCACTATAAGAGTATTAAGAAACCATGTGGAACCATACGGAGAACCAGTGAGTGGAACCATACAGAGAAGCAGTGAGTGGAACCATACAGAGAAGCAGTGAGCACGCAGCAGACACACTTAAAATTCACCTTGACTGGACCCTATCATCATTCTGTGCTGTTACCACAAAACGCTGTATGAACCGCCCAGTGACCCTCCCCCTACCCCCATACGGGGCCTCACCGTGCCGCTGACCCGCACGTCATGCAGCCGGCTCCACTCGTCCTCGTGACTGTCCACCATCATGGCGCTGTCGTCCTCGTCGGAGCCCCACTCCGCCTGCAGGTCCAGCCGCACCTCCTCGCCCAGCGAGTGCATGCCCACGGCGGGAAAGAGGCCGTCTGACGAGGCGGGGACCACCACCGAACCCACCTGCTCTCCCGGCAACCAGAGACAAAAAAAAAAAAAAAAATCTGTAAGGCACCAGGTACACCTGAAGCCAACCACATGTACAGAGCTTTGCTTCCACACAGCCCCCAGTATCCCCACAAAACAGTTACTGGGATGAGGTCTCCCAGTTAAGGCGGGACACGGTGCTGGGGGCTCACCTCTTTGCCATTTTTGGTGAAAAACACCGTGGTGGGGCCTGTCTCAAAGGAGTCCAGGTAAATTCCACAGCCAATGCGGTCGCCACGGTTACATTTGGGTCCAAACTGCTGGCCTACAGTGTTGCCATTGTACAGCCTGTGGGTTAGGGGAAAGGGGCAGTTAAACAGCACGGACAGACAGAGATAGGCAGAGAGGCAGGCAGGTAGAGACAGGTAGAGAGAGGTAGGTAGGCAGGCAAGCAGGCAGAGATAGGCAGGCAGATATAGGCAGAGGCGCAGACAGGCAGAGAGAGGCAGAGGCGCAGGCAGGCAGGCAGAGGCGCAGGCAGGCAGGCAGAGGCGCAGGCAGGCAGAGAGAGGCAGAGGCGCAGGCAGGCAGAGAGAGGCAGGCAGATATAGGCAGAGGCGCAGACA
>JAODKE010000095.1:1672276-1686380 GCA_026779605.1 Mormyrus hasselquistii
GCGCGCAGAGAGCCAGAGAGGCAGGCGCGCACGGAGGCAGACGCGCACGCGCGCACAGAGGCAGAGGCGCAGGCAGGCAGGCAGAGAGGCAGACAGGCAGAGGCGCAGGCAGGCAGAGGCGCAGGCAGGCAGAGAGGCAGAGGCGCAGGCAGGCAGGCAGAGAGGCAGATAGGCAGAGGCGCAGGCAGGCAGGCAGAGAGGGGCAGGCAGAGAGGGAGAGAGAGGCAGGGAAGCACAGAGTTGTGGGCTAATAGAACTATGCTATCACAGCAAGCACACATTAAAAGCTTCTCCTTCGGCAGCATAGACACGGGCCACGAGGCTGCTGCTGTGACACGACAGCAATGAGTGGCTCTGCACGCACGCCAGCTCTCCGGCCGCACACTCACTTGCCGTCATCGGCGTGGTAGGCGACGGAGTGCGGCAGCCAGCCCGGCTGGTGGTCCAGCTTGTAGAACTGCGGCACCAGACCCACCGCAATAGTCCCCCTCACTCCCGTGTCCACGATGGTCACCTGGAAGGGGGGGGGGGGGTCAGAGGGGCATCACTGCTGGGTGTAACACAATGCAAGCCAGTGGCGAGGCAGCTTTACACAGGGGATTGTGGGATAGCTAGGCAGCCCCCTGAAGTCCAAGCAGTAGGCGGTCTGCTTTGGTGGCCGACGTGACATAATCAATGTGGCTGGAATGCTTCAGCACTATCTACTGACCCTAAACTGGACAATATACTGCACCAGGTCAGGTCATGCACAGGGGGACAGGGCAAAATTGTCAAACCAAAAGTACACCTGTCCACAACTTTAAATACTAGGTTGTGTGGTCATCTGGGGATTATGGGTAATACTCGCTCACCCGGCCCTGGAGCAGGGACAGAAACCAGATTGCTGGGAAGGGAGATTCTTAAACCTATTAAGACATCAATGAGTTCGTGCAAGTATGTGAGGTTCTTGGGGTTGCACTGAGGTCTGCAAGATCTGAACGAGGAAAGCAGGTTGCATGAGATGAAGGGTCCTTCACTGCCCCCACCTAAGGGGTGGAGCCTTGTTGTAGAGCTGGAGACAGCAACAGGACGATGCTTAAAGTGCATTAACCCTAACCCATGAGGTATACTGCTGTTGTACCTTTAAGAAAATCTCAGCAACACTTCAGTGACAGTAATCGTTCCTATTGTGCAAAAAGTCAATAAAAATTATTCCAGCAATAAACTATACTCACTCATTTCTGTGCCGATTTCCATTTAATTTTATTTATTTTTGAAAAAGCATGGTCAGCCAGTCCCTGGCACAACTAGGGGTTAAGGGCCTTGCTCAAGGGGTCCAACGGTGACACCACTTTGCACAGCCACAAGATTTGAACCAACGACCTTCTGGTGACATACACATGTCCCGATTCACAGAGTCACCCATCTGTACCCAGTTCAATCAGCATCTTACATACAGAAGCATTACAAATACAAATAGCTATATACACACACTATTCAAAATTCAAAAAGGCAATAACACGACCTGCCTGCATATGCAGCATGGACCTGCATTCAGCAAAGGACCACAGCAGGCTGACATTTGTGAGACGTGTACACACAGGCATATCATTTTTATGAAGTGTTTTCGGGTGTCATTTATGTTTCTCATACCAACTTCTTGTGCATCATAAAGTTCAATTTATGTTGTCACTGTATTTGCCATGGTTACTTGGTAACAAACAGCAGGAGAAGAAAAAAAAAGAAAAAAGAAAAAAAAAAAAAAAAAACACGTTTGTGTGTCAAATTCCCTCATAAAAGGATGGTTTAAAACTGCCGAGGGCCATAAATCAAAATCGTTAACATTCTGGATACTTGCACTGTGTTAACAATGAACAGAACGTCTGATGATAGCGGGAAGCCTTGCTTCTTTATAACTCAGCACAAGGACCAAGCACCACACACTTCACACTCGCTGCAGATGCATTCGAAAAGCACAGGGAACAAACCTCACAACCGCCCTTCTTAAGACGGGACTGATGATCTGCACTTCATACTACCAACCCGCTGCTTTCATTTCACCATTATCCCGTACCCCAAACAGCGCTACGACTATTACACTAATAACATGAGAGTAAAATGAAAGAAGTTATAAAAAAAAAAAAACTAAGCCTTTGATGTGGTTGCAGGGAGGCACAGACTCTCTGTCAGGCGGCGTAGGGCACAAAGCGGGGGACACCCAGGACGGGACGCCAGGCCATTTCACGATTAACCCCAGCGTCACAAAATTATTTTTCTAAAAAGTTAGGGCAAGTTGTACGTTTTTCAAATCTTGCACACCACTCCCAAGTGTCGTGACAAATTTGGTCCAATCATGATGATGAGTGATCATGCCTGCAGTAAGCGCTAGGCTGGTTTCATTAACTCAAGATGGAAACTGCCAGATTGCCGAGCATCTGTACACATTTAAGTCAGCCCTGTGGGAACATTTTGGTTATCCAGTACAGTATAGTATTTTATTTATTTTTGTTTAGTCATTTTATGTGAAGTTAATCAAACCTGTTTAGTGTTCTTCTGTGTAATGTTCCAAATTATTGTGAAACCCAGAATTTTCCCACCATTTTCCCTCTTATTAACCGCCCCCCAAAAAAAAAACCCAACCCATGGGGTATGAAGCAAATCGTGGCTCGAAAATCAAGGTCTGAACTATTCCCTGAATTTGAGAAGTCTCTGCACTCCTAATCAGTACAGACAATTCAGAGATGCCAGATCAGCGGAGGATGCTAATCAATGTCAACATCACCGATACGGAACCCAACCTACGCAACTTCGGAAAAGTTAGGGATGCATGATGGATACACTGGTCACCCAACGGAGAAACCTAGGTGAGAAGATACAAGCGTCAAGCACAGAAGAGCCCTCCGGAGACGAGGACGAGACAGACAGAGCACCGCAGAGAGACCAAACCAGGGCTCACCAACATGCTGCCCACGGGCACCAGGATGCCCCCAAGGACCACATGAGTCGCCCGCGGACCTGTTCTAAAAATAGCACAACTCACCAGTCAGCAGCGTCTAAAATCAAATTTTATCCTGTTGCTATTCTTCTTTAGTCACATTTGTATTTATGTAGATTTGAAAATGACATAAATGATGTTTATTATACATGATTTAAGAAGAGTGTATCAAACTGGCAGCCCTTCGTATGGCTCAGTACCCGTGAAGTAGCTCTCAGTTTCAAAAAGGTTGATGATCCCTGGCCTAAACAGTAATGACCATTGTGGGGAATGACAAAGTATAGAGAGAATCTAACAATTAAAACCTTCCATGAAGGAAAGAGAAGAGCTTGGTTTTCGCTCACTGCAATGCCTCCATAGAGAGACAGAATCACTTCTTGTTTAGCAACTACCAGTGATCATTTGTAAACACGACAGTAATCTCACAATTAGTCTTCAAACCAATGTGAGGACTATGAAGCAAATTTTGTACACCTGACAATGCATGTCAGAAAGAGAGATCTTTGAAGTAAAACAGACAAAATGTCTACTCAATGAGGGTTAAAAGAAAGAGTGTGGAGGTGAAAGCAAAGTCAGAAGCACATTCGCAGGCATTTCGCTTAACGACTAGGTTGTTGGAACAGAACTCGGGCGCTAAACAAGGAGTTCATTCAAATGGAGGTAGGACTGGAGGAGGCATGGACAGTGGGCAAGGAACTCACCTGGGCTTAGAAAGTAGTTCATCAGAATGTGTCAATGAGCCGAGTTGGATAGTTTATACACAGATCAATTGAGTCTCAAGATTAAAGTGCTGCCCATTAACCAACCCCACCCCCAATCCATAAAAAAAAAAAAAAACTTGGGCAATACTTGGTCTCTTTAGATACAATACAAAATAATGAGCAAATGACTTTTTGGCAAACCCCACAGCCCTCACAATCATGGAGCTGGATGATCAATCAGCCCAGTGAGATGGAAAAGCCTCAGGAGTCTATCCACTATCTCACCTTGGTGAGAAATTACAGCATACATTCCACGACCTGGGGCCTCTCACTGCAGCGTTTCAGACGCTACTCGCTACGGAAAAAGAACCAAAAGAAATTAAAAAATAAAAAAAAATTTAAAAAAACTTGATACACAATATACGGTAAAACTTTAAATATCCGGTGCCCCAGGGACCAAAGGGGCGCCAGATAACGGAATTTTCCGGATATTAGAGCTCTAGAGCCAGTGTGTCTCTCAATGTACCTAGCAACGTCACGGACAGACCCAACCAATAACTCTGCCTGTCCGCGGGTCCCATTTTCCCTGACGCACCTTCTTCTGACTTCTAGAGACGTACATTAGATCTAAAAGCCCAACAAAACAATGTGACACTGAATTACTGACATTTGTATTTGAAACAAATCCTCCACAATCTGCTTAAAGATTAAACAAACCGTTTGTCAGATGATTTTAGCCAAAGACTGCAAGTCAGTCTTTATGTAACATACAGCCACCTGCGGGGGGGGGGGAGGGGGGCTGCCTGCCAGGCACACACCCCACCCTAACCAAGCCGCGCCGGCACTACACTTAACTGCGCTACGATGCACTATTCTCCCAAATGCACCTCTGTACCTCTCTGCCGCTTCCCGATTGGCTGGTTTTGCTTGACACCTCCCCAAAGCTAGATTCCTGAGCATTGTTTAGGCTTTTCCATCAGTAAGTGCTCAATAAAACGTTTCCAACTGAAAAAAGCAGCAACACCACCATCTGGCCCCTGTTAGAGGAAATGTGCCGATGTTTCAGATTCTTTGCCCAAGTCTTTCCAGTTAATAAAATAATGGAATGTAATGGGCCTCTCGACTGATTTCCGGGTAATAGCTCCATCTCAATTTCCAACATGCTACCATTTCAAAATATGGAACGCTATGAAGATTTAGAGGCTGGACGGTAACTGAGCCACTTTACCAACCAGCTATGACCCAAAGCACCACGGCACGGTCTGAAGAGGCCCGAAGTCTGACCCGGCTACCGCGGACTTTCCCCAGGGCCGCCGGGCTCCGAGCTTTTGTGCCGCTCCCCACAGTGCAGTGGGGGCCGTGTCAGCGCCGAGCACAGAGAGCGCACACATGTGGATGGCAGCCAAAGGGAGGGGGGGGGGGCTGAGCCAGCGCTTCAGGGAGACGGGGAGACAAAGCGGCATATGACAGAATTAATGGTGAATACGTTTGGGCACGACCCAAAGGGAGAAAAAAAAAAAAGAGGAGGAATGTGGGGGGAGGGGGGGTCTCTTCATTTGTAAAAATTGACATTTTTCTCCCCAAACAAACTTTAAAGTGCTACAATGCAACACAAGTAAAAGCAGTTCACCGTATACTCCACTGAAGCGCTTATTCAACCTGTGCTGCTCTTGTATATTAATTGCAGTGTGTGCAGGTAGGACTCTGCCTGGTGCATCTCGTCACTCTTGGGTATTTTTTAAAATAAACTACATTCTTGGTAAACCAGGAATCTGAAGAATTTATATTTGTTCTGCCCTTTAAGCTAGTCGTGAAGCAACTGCAGTATTTCCAAACTGATCATTTCTTGGGAAAAAGAGAGATGATAATACTGGAACTTACTGACATCACTTACGCCACACAATACAGACGCACTTTCTACGAAGACTCCATACCTCACATTTGGTCTCTGCCCTGGTTGCAGAGAGCACTGTTATTCATAGCTGCATGACCTAAGACCCATATACGGCATAATCTGATGTGAAACGCTGCCGTCCAGCCAAATGACTTTTTAATGTTTGCAAGTTGGCGGAAAACCGCAATCGCAACACCTCAATGACGGTTCGCACAAACCGCTACAGCTCATCCACACACACACACGGGCCGTAAATGGCCAAGAAAACGACGACGTTCGGTAACGACAAAAACGGCTAATCGGGGAGGCGGCTGAGAGGTGCAGCATGTGACAGGCACTGCGTACACTGATCAGCCATAACGTTAACACCACCTGCCTAATATTGCATAGGTCCCACTTGTGCCATCAAAACAGCCCTGACCCATTGGGGCATGGACACCACAAGACCTCTGAAGGTGTTCTGTGGTATCTGTCACAAAGCCATTTCCAGCAGATCCCTTAGGTCCTGTAAGTTCCTGTAAGTTGTGAGGTGGGGTCTCCATGGATTGGACTTGGCTGCCCAGCACATCCCACAGATGCTCACTTAGAGTGAGATCTGGGGAATTTGGAGGCCAAGTCAACTCTTTGAAATCTTCTTCATGTTTCTTAAATCATCCCTGAATTTTTTTTAATGTGGCAAGTGAATTTATCCTGAGGCCACTACCATCAGGGAATATAGTTGCCACGAAGGGGAGTATTAGATCCGTAATAATGTTTAGGTTGGTAGTACATGTCAAAGTATCACATACATGAATGCCAGGTTCAAAGGTTTCCCAGCAGAACATTGTCCAGAGCGTCAAACTGCCTCCACAGACTTGCCTTCTTCCATGACATCCTGGTACTCTCTTTTCCACAGGTAAACAATACACATGCACCCAGCCATCCACATGATCTAACACAAAACGTGACTGATCAGACCTCCTTCCATTGCTCACTGGTCCAATTCTGGTGCACACATGCCCACCAAAGGCGCTTTCAGTGGTGGACTGGGGTCAGAATGGGAAGTCTGATACAGCAAGGTGCGTTGCGCTGTGTATTCGGACACATTTCTATCATAGTTGGCTTTGACTTTTTCCAGCAATTTGTGCTACAGTAGCTCTCCTGTGGGATCGGACCAGAAGAGCTAACTTTCACACTTCATTTGCATCAATGATCCTTAGGTGCCCATGACCCCATCGCCGGTTCACCGGACCCCTTTCGGCAGCCACTGACCACAGCATACCAGAGAGACCTTACAGGACCTGCCAGTTTGGAGATGCTCTGACCCAATCATGTACCCATCACAATTTTGTCCTTGAGAAAGTTGCTCAGATCCTTACACTTGGCCATTTTTTCCTACTTCCAACAAATCAAGTCAAGAACTCAACTTACCCAATATTTAATGGCAGCCTTGACAGGTGCAATTGTAATGAATGTTATTTACTTCACCAGTCAGTGTTTTTCATGCTATGGCTGATAAATGAATTCTCTCTATTCTGAAAACATTCAAAACGTCTCCTTCACAAGGGAAAAGGCCATAAGATCAGGTTTCACAAAAACATTTTTACACAGCTGGTCAAAAACAGAAAGGATTAAATAACCAACATTTTACTTATCATCTCAGAGGCAGAGACTGTCACCTGATCCATAGAAAGTTAATTATCAGCTGTCCCTGCAGTTTCCTTTTTTAAAGACATTTCTGAGAGAGATGAGGTTCAGAACCACCTCGTCAGCAGGTGACCCAGCCCACTGGCCACAGAACTGAAAACCATAAAGTTAATAACCTCTTCCCGTCCTTGGAGTCCCTGAAAACCCTGAGGCTTTTTATTTTCTTAGAGGTCTAAAAAGGTCTCTATTTACTCTGACAGCTCAAAGCAAAAAGCCAGCAAACACCCACAATCTGTGAGTCATATCAGTGTCAAACGGGAAGAGACGGGATGGGACAAGACCGGACCCGAGGCAGTGAGAAGGGAGTTTACAGCTGTGATGCAAATCCTGCTCCAGATTAATCTCCCCCAGCTTCAGAGCTTGGTAGCCCTGGTAAGGCGTGTCGCCATAATGCCCCTCCTACCTCAAAGTAGCAGTTCCCTTTGGACAGGGGTCGCGAAGCCACATAGCAGCCAACTTCATCCGAGTTGCCCTGGTAACTGGAAGAGAAGACACACAAATTTAAATAAGGGTACATTTCACAGGCTCAACGAAACACTCAGACTCGACTCAGGTAGCTGATATGACCCAAAAGATCATATTGTCATAGTGTAAAAATATCTGGCTCTAGTATGGGATAAGAATGAAGTTGAATGTATAAGGCACTAAAACCAGACTGAGAATAGGTTAAGGCCATGCTTAGCTTAGTTCCAAAATGTCCTCCCTGCTGCCTGCCTGACCCACCTGAGTGTGTCCCCATCCTTCAGCATCCTCTTGTACCTCTCCTGGAATCGGACAGCCCGCACCTCCCGGATCTCACGGATCCTCCGACGCCAGTTCAAAAATCTGTAGTGTAGGTTGATGTCATCCATTCTGGTCCTATATGAGGGAGGGACAAACTATGAAGACACATCTGACATTCAGGCATCATGCGCTTGTTTACTGCGACAAAATGACTCGACCGGTTAACAGGTTTGTCAGGGTCAGTGATGACGTAAAAGCCGCATCGTCCACAATATACTCGCGGTTTAGGATTGGCACCTTTTGGCTATGTTGTAGGTCATATTGGACTTGGCATTTTCATTATATTTTTCGACACGCTCCAGTAGCACTGTACTGTTTTAGATAACCTCAGGTATTATCCTCTTCATCATGACTACCCCATGTGTAGCCGGCCGAAACGGCCGACTGAGGCAAAATCTGACCAACAAGTTCAGGTCTAGGAGCTCGAAGTTGTCAATATGGCTAAAGTCTACGGATCTTAAAACGGAGCCTAAAAGGTCCGTCCTTATTTCTAGATACCAACAACAGGGTTTAAAATGACAGAGTCAAGCTACAGTAAACAAAGCTCAGTTAGCCAGCTACGTGTATTACTTGCTAGCTCCCGTTAGCTACACACATAAACAGCAACGGATATCAAAGTAACTGCCAGAAAATGACGGTCTGTCGTATTATGCTGTAATTTTTAAACTAATAAATTAAGTCAAACAAAACATTTCACTTTTCGGAATCAAAGGTGACTTAGTCACAGTTCATAGCCGCTTTAAGGTAATTAATTACCTATGATCAGTGAGGCTCCACGTCACTGCTAGCAGCTAGCAGCAGCAGACACCTTAAAACTATAAACGGGATCGCCGGAACCGGCCAGCCAGCTGCCCGCCTAGCATTAGCGTCGCCTAGGACAAACGACCGATCCCGTCTTCCTCCTAATGGATTATCATTAATGTATCTTCGTAGACATACTAACGCCGGTAATAATTTCAGCCAACGAACGCCAACTTTTCGTTCGCCATTAACGCAAACTAACAACGAACCACAATCAGCGCCTTCGGATGACGTCACACAAGACGTTCCCTCATACAGACCTTTAAAGCGACAGTCGGCTCATTAATCTAAGCTTTTGCTGATGTAATACAAATTATTTTATAAAATATGTTACATAGTTATGGATATACCTATATATGGACTACATTGATTACTGATTCAATTCTGCTGTCTCACGTTGAGTGTCTCTTAATTAGTCTTTTGTTGGTTTATCTTCAAAAACACTTTATGTGTTAAATGATATCTGCTGATATTCAGTCGCTGAAACGTACTGCCTTGGTACACCCGACACTGCAGTAAACCGTGCCCCAATGACCCCGCTTTACAGCATGAACAGGGATGCGCAGCTCAATAAGAAACTGAAAAATATGAAATTCATAAATATCCGAAAGGTGGAAACTATCTTAGACATATTTTTATCTCGTACGAGTGTACAAAAATCGACTGATCTCCTGTCTCAACGAAACTCTGGAATATGAAGAACGATCATTTGTCAGTATATTGGCTAATATAAAAACTGTTTAATGTAACGTGTGCTGCAGGATAAAAAGGAAAACCACGTTAAAATGATAGGTTATGCTGGGGTTGGAAGAGTAGAATCAACTATTCGGCATATTTACAGTTGGGACTCCATATAGAGGTGAAATAAAGTGATTTTGAATAGCATTCCAGCACATCTTTCTGCATGTTCTACACTGACTAACTCCTGCACAGGACACTTCACTAAGATCATTAATGAGATCTCACAGCTTTGGGGTGACAACTTATAAATGTGTGAAGCCGGTGAAATTCAGACATTTTTAATGTAGCCGGTGATTTGTTGCCACTTTAGTTTCCAACAGGAGAGTCGCAAAACATCGGTGTTGGGAATGTAAAATATCTTCTCACTGAAAAGGTGTTGCCTTTGCTGCAGAATCTTCCGTCATCATGTGCTGTCATCACAAATGATATTTTAAAACGATCACTAATTCAGACTTCAAAAAATATATGAATGACAAACCAAAATAAATACGACTCAAAATAAACATCAAATGGGAATTCTGAACATAACAGGAACCAAATGCTTAAAAAAATAAGGAAAAGAAACCCAAGACTTTACATTTTTGATTATTTCATTAAGATCTCGATATTCCAGCAACACAAAGCTCCACTTCATTTAACTCCCAGTGACGCCCTCTAGTGAGTTTAATGAATTGCCAACTTTAGGCAAAGCACACGTGCAAATTCCCCCTGTTCACTCAATGTCGATTCTTTGTTTGGAAGCTCTACATAATACCCGAAGTAATATTCCATCCATATTCTGACCAGTTACTTTCCACTGCCGTGGAGGGACTTCAAGCCTAGAATATTCCCTCGAGATGAATCAAGTTAATCTTAGACATAGGGCACAAGGCAGGGGTACACCCTAAATGAGATGCCAGTCCATCGAGGTCAGATAAACAGACATAAACAGCCATTTTAGTTCAATTGCATGTCTTTGAACTGTAGGTGAAAATCCACGCAGCATTTTGGGAACATGCAGGCTCCACCCACACCTAAAGTGATGGTGATATATGGTCTCACAACTCAGGAGGTTTAAGGCAATAGTGCTTCCCAGGTCACTATACTGTCTCAGAAATAATAATAATAGCATTAATTAACATTAATATTCTCAGTCACAGAATGCTGCATTTCAGCATGCAGACATCTATTCATCTTTTACCTGCTTTTCTGATCAGGGCTGTAGGGATTTCAGCAGACTCTTTCATGAAGATAACATTCTCAGTTTGCAGCTGTATATACTATGCGTTTATATAGGCACAGGTACATACCCCATGATCCTGACCAGAATAAGCACTTGGAGGATGAGTGGATGAATGAATGTTTAGGCAGATGTAAACTGAATCATAAGTTTTAAATAGTCTCCTTAAAGGTACAACCAAAAGTTCCTTCCTGTTACTCAAACAAAACATCTTCTGTTTATCAGTCTTTGTCTCTAAGCTCTGCTCCTTCAGCTTCCTTAATTATTCGAATTCAAAATACCGTTTACTTAACAGACAAAATTTCTTTGAGCCACATGACCTTTCATATCTGCTTTTTATGTTTTATTCCATTAGCAACTCCTGTTACAACCTTCATGCTTCTTTCACATTTGCTTTTTATTAAAGTTTGATAGAAGTACTTGTTACTTCTAACTCGCAACAAATGCAGGCATTGTACATACAGAGCCCCGCAGATATAACTACCAACAATCCAACAATAAAACAAAATCCGAAGTTATACTAAATCTTACTTTGACACAGGGACTGGAAATGCACGTACGGAACTTAGTAGACGATGTCCTACTGAAAAGAATGACAAGGTAACTGGTGCTGAGGTCTGAGAATGACAGGACAAAGAGTGAAAAATAGTGAGTGGGGGGGGGCATTGGCAAAATGAGGAAGGAAAAATACACATAATTTCTATATTTCCTATTGCTCTGTCTTTGTTCCCTCCCCACTCTGAAATGCCAGCCCCTGAAGGTGTCATAACAGTCCTCTCTCTCCTGTTCTCCTGCTCTCTCTCTCTCTCTCCCCTCCCTCCCTCTCTCTCTCCACCTTTCAGATCTTTAAAAGCCGGTGTTCCCGGTGTCTTTCTCTGCTGCCTGCGCCATCAGTACTCCAAGGTTGCAGAAGGGAATTCCTGTGTCCCTCTTGTCTGAACAGGCTGAACATCCCCAGTGAAGCTCTCTCTCTCAAGAGAGCGAAAGGAAACAGAGAGGAACGAGGAGGAGGAGGAAGAGGAGGAGGAAGAGCATTCCATTCAGTAAATTAAGAAATATATACAAATATTCAGGAGCGTCTGCTTCAGTGTGAGGAGGATGAGAGTTCTGGGCAGGATGGTTCACCTCTCTGACTTGCTGGCCTTCACCTTGGTGCTGGGTGCTGTGTCTGCTGTCCGGTCAGGCATTGCCCGCACACAGCTCCTCAAAGCCTGTCCTTCCTGCGGGAAGTCCGAGGGTCCCAGGGACCCAGCAGGAGACCTGAGCACGACGACACTGGCCCTGGGGGAGCCCTGCGGGGTCTACACACTGAGCTGTGCCAAAGGACTGCGCTGCATGCCTCCAGCACAGGAGACCAGTCCCCTTCAAGCTCTGCTGCAAGGCAGGGGTATCTGCAGCAAAGGTGGAAGAGCTAGCCCGCCAGAGAGGCCTCATCCCACAGGTATGGCACGTGTTGAAAGGTGACGCTTCTGGCAGAGGTCTAGTTTGAGCCCAAAGTCAATGTCGGGTCATGAGGGCGTTAGTCTGATTTACCGTTGGGGCGGTTGCAGTCTGCATGCAGCTTAATAGGGGATTATCATTTTCCCCAAAATCATACCTAGGAAATAGATGTGCTGCCAACTCTGAAAAGTCACACGTTCCACAGTGAATGCCTTCTTTAAGTTACCCAATAAGTTACTCAACAAAAAAAGCATGTGTATGAAGCGATGGCACACATTGCTCAAGGTTATCTGGCCGTAAGTCAGAAGCGGCCGGAGGGCACTGCGATCCTGACGTTTGGCCGCACTGTCTTCAGACGGCCTGTGTGTGTGTGTGTGTGTGACCTCATGCCGGCTTCCTCTCAGCCAGGCACATTAACGGGGCTGAGTGTGTGTCTTATCTGAACGCACAGTGATCGTACGGGTATTACTCGCCGGCAGCTGGGATGGGGGGCTGGATCATTTGCTAGTGCGACAGAATCAGACCCTTCGTGAATGTATAGAGCATTGCAGTGCTTGAATTTATACACGTCTGGGCAGAAAAATTAAGGTCTTAAGGATAACCGTAAGGTAGCGTACATCGCTTCATGAGGCACCTGCTGAAATTGTATGTACTCAACATCTTTGCAATACTGTTGTGTTAAGCAAGTGGTTCCACCTACTGTTCAAGAGAAGTCATTGCATCAGCAGGGCAGTCACACTGTAGCCTCCTCAGCTAAGCTACTTCAATGCTGTATTGGCGTTTCTAGTCAGTTTAAGTATAACCAAGACTGCATGTAATTATTTTTCAGGTGGGAACCCTTCAAATACTGGCGAACTGGAAAAGGTAAGACCTATGTCTTCTATTCTGCCTATCTCCTAACAAACTTTCATAGCCATTCTTCTTCCAGCCACTTGTCCTAGTCAAGGTCAAGCGACGAAGTTTCATATGTTTTTTTTTTAATTAATCATTCATGTGATCTTTTTTAAGATCTTGAATTTTTGCAAACATGTTTAATTGCTTTTGTTTATCATCGGCTCTTATTATCGACCTAAATGACAGCAATGATTCCCGACAAGTGCTTCTATGTGAAAAAACATGACCTCGCTCAGACAAACCCTACTTTCAGGTGTCATGTGACAGGGTCTCCGAGTCTTGTGGTGAAAGACAGTTCAAAAGCCATCTGAATCTTAACGTAAACATATATCCAGGCATGTCAGAATGTTCACCCACATTATGCAGCAAACAGCCCGACGCTGTATCCTTCCTTCTCTCGCTCTCTCTCTCTCTCTATGTCCCTCTCCATGGCTCTCTCTCACTCCATATCTCGGTCTCCCAGGCGCCGTGCCGTAAGCTCCTGAACGCATTGCTGCAACATCTAGAGCTCACTGTCTTCCCATCCAACAGTGACATCTACATCCCAAACTGTGACACTCGTGGCTACTACAGGAAGAAACAGGTAGCGACCCAGTTTTGAAAGATGCACATAATTCATTAGTGATGATTTTGTATAAGATCGTAAATGTACCGTTCTTGATGGGGCAGGGGTAATGAGTGATCTAGTGTCCCCCATGTCACTTGAAATAGACTGCTCCACAGAAGAGAAGCTTATGCTGAAGGTGATCAGGGGTGCTTTTACTTTAGGAGTCAGAGGGGGAGTTGAGCGGCGTGTCAGTGATACTGAGTTGGTGCTCTGTTTCTCCTTACAGTGTCGGTCCTCCATGGGCATGCAGAGGGGTCACTGCTGGTGCGTGGATGAGCACGGCACACCACTGGCCACACGTGCCAGCAATGATGGCACCATATCATGTGATGGCCAGTGAGGGGCGCCGTGGGTGCCTTGGGGG
>JAODKE010000095.1:1686480-1710747 GCA_026779605.1 Mormyrus hasselquistii
GGGGGCGGGGGTGGGGGGGAGGAAGTGTGACGGGTGGATGGGTGGAGTGGGGGGTGGGGGGGGGCGCGCGGGGGGGGGGGGGGGGGCGCTGGGGGGGCCCGGGGGTGGGTGGGGGGGGGTGGGGGGGGTGTGTGGGGGGGGGGGGGGGGGAGGAGGGGGGGGCCTGGGGGGGCACCAGTAATCACTTGACGGCACGGGTGCAGTGTTTGCATGATGGTCACGGTCCTGCCAAAGCCTGCAGTGCCTCAAGCAGGAGTCAACAACGACAAGCCTTAGAAACGACAAAGTTAAATGAAAACTAAATAACCGCATCCCCAAAATATTCAGACAGAGGATGCAGAAATGTCAGTGTGCACCAGCTGGCTCAGATCCCATCTGACACAAGACCTGCTGTATGCTGATGATTTTTCTTGATTCTTCAGTGATATGCAGTGCAGTCAAAAACAAAAAAAAATCATGTGTTGCATGTATATTTGTTTAAGAAATCTGCAGTGTACAAAACAAAAAAACATTTCTGTAACAAAGACATAAGCAGGATACTGAAAATTGTTTCAAAAGGGAAAGTAATTCCAAAGAATACATTTTTCCTGTATGAACAGACACATGTTAGAGTTTGTGAAGGGCTTCATAGGACGTTGTGCTATATATTTTTTTCTTTTCATTAAAAATGACCAAAATTAAGAGTCTTTAAGACAGGAAGAAGCAATGCACACAATCTAAATCCAACAAAACTAAACTCAGGAAATTCAAGATGCAACTTCTGACCATCGATTTGCGTTCAGGCTGCCCTCTCACAGCACTTACGTTGGTAACATAATTTTCATAACATATTTTACTAATATTTTTTGTTAAAATATATATTGTTTTCCACAGTATTGTTTATAAGATGTTTCGACTGAATTAGTGTTGACATATTTATTTACATTTAAAATCATTCCTCAGTGAGTCTCTATTAGGGTACATGGGCCAGTAGTTAAAATATCGTTACATGACTACGGGTCATTTTAACAAAGTATTTACAAAATATCTTCACTGGAGGATAAAAGGATAATAAACAAGACTAAAGACAGTTTTTATTTTCAGTGTATCACAGCCGTGCTACATTTTTGGAAATGGAAGAAAATAGATATTCCTGTAAAGGCTTCAATTAAAATCAATAGAGACAATAGTCATTATTACTGGAGGTGTCAAGATGATGGTCGCAGGTATTAGAACTCTGTTTGGACCCTGTATCTCCTGACAAATCCTTCTCCCTCCTTCCAATGATAGTAATAAGGACAGAAGAATTTGTGTAATTAATGTTCTAATATAATTTATTGGACCGAGTACATTTGGCACTTAAGCGCATCCATCGCAATAATATGCTTAATTACATAATCTTAGTGCGTATAATAATGAATGATATGTTTCTTTTTCAAAAGGGTTAAGACTGATTGTCATATGTATTTAGAACCGGGGGTACCAGTCCTATACACACCAGATCATTATTTCTGAAGATTTGGACAGAATACTGATTGCGATTTTTGGTCTTTATGAAATGTAAGCCTAGTTTCTGCATATTTTTATAAAGGTTTTGATACATATATAAATTAAGTATGTTTTATTATTTAATGACCTACTGTATATTTTTAATGCCTTCTCCATGTTATTTAAAACAAGCTAGAATTTTTAGCTTGTGAATTAAGGTCCATCACACCTTAACTGGGAGAATATAAATACTTGTACCTGCATCCCTGAGCTCTCCCTTCTATACTGTTACAATTATTTATTTATATGATGGTAATTTAATGTAATATGTTCAATGTGTACATCAGTGTAATTCAAACTATTTGCTTTTCATGCATTATTTGAATAAATTAAGTTCAAAGTTGTTACTTAATTTTTTTTCAACTTCATTGTGAATACTAAGAGTCAAAGTTGATAATATATGTTATGGTTCATTGGATTAAACATTACGGTTGAATTAACAGCAACCACAGGTGGTGTTAGGCCCTGATCAGGGGGCTTCAGACACCCAGTATTTCCTCCCTAAAAATGTTGTTCATTGAAACCCCTGGCATTTTGCGATCTCCTTTTCTGTAGACTTTCCTCCCACTCTTTCCTTTCGCGTTGCAATTCCCCGGCTTCCAGTGTCGAGCAGTACAAGGAAAAGCAGGCAGCACTTTTGGAGAGACTGTGGATTTATCACGTCACCAGCTGTTAGTAATGTAATAAATCCTTGTCATTCAGCTGTCGATGAATTTCTAGTTGCTTATTCTTGTCACATTCTCATTGGGGACTGAACCCCCCTGAACGATCAAATCCTTGAATAACACCTTGTCGCACTGATGGATGTCTGAATGGTTGCATTAGCCTCAGTAACAAATAAAATTTTACAATTTGCCCTGTCTATTTATGCATTATCAGGGCCACAAACGCCTTAAATATAACATCACTTTTGTTCTGCTTTTCGAAATTCACGCTGAAATGTATCTGCTGAAAAAAGTGAACAGAGATTCTATTAGAAGTAGGAGACAGGAAACTGAAGCAGCACCAAGTGCTGTGTGATTGTCTGGAGATAACTAATTCTCCTGAATAAGAAGCATTCCATTAAGGATACATAGACGCTGTCCACACAAAGCACAATAGAAGCTAACGTTAGCATGCAGGAACTCTACCCCATCAGACTTCACAGCTACGTATCCACAGAAGCAGATCATACTGTACAGGGTTGGTTTAGTTACATTGTAATTAAAACGTTTGCGCCTTCAAAGCTTCCATCCTTCAACCATTTATCCAGTTCAAGGACACGAGTGGGGGGGCTGGAGAATTTCCCAAGCAACATATGGAACAAATCGTACATATAAACTGGACAGGGTGCCAGTCCATTACAGAGCACATACACGCAAACGCTCACACACACACCATTGCACCAGTTAGCCTAAATGCATGTGTTTTGACTGTGGGAAGAAAATCATACAACACAATGAAAACATTGTTAATTATATGTAATTATATGCAATTATAATGTTTTATATAATCTTAGTATGCATGATAATGAATGATATGTTTGTTTACTCAGATGTAATGGAGACATGACTTTATTAAACAAAGAAGTATAAGACACCCACCTCCCCCCCAACATGCCACCAAACTGCATTAATATCTGGTTTAGGCAATGAAGCCCAAACAATGGAAAGGTGAACGACATTGCAAGTAACCTGATAATCCCAGCTTTACTGTTCATATTGTAACTGTACGGGTCACAGTGCCCGTCTATACAGGTTCTGCAATGACTCAGTGCAACTGATTTTACATCATGGACCAAGAAATTAGGAACTGGGATATTTTTGTTGGAGCTACATTGCTTTCAGTACAATAACAGGTTCACAAATGGTGAATTTGCAAAAAAGTTTTGGCTGCTAAAAACAGTAGCAAGGAGCATCGTTATTTTCTCATATTTAATGAGATTATGAAAACGATGCTGTATATTGGAAGATGATGCTGGCAAAGCGGCAAAAATGATAAATCGTACATGTCAATACATACACTCTACCTAATACTGATACTCACTGATTAAATATCATGTATGTACATATGAAAGATGCATATTAAAATATTTGATAAAAATTCTCATTGTGAAAATATGCCTCATTTTATGCATATTTCACCTTCTTGGTTTTAAATTATTAATTTATTATTTTCTTTTATTTTCAGATGCAGCTTGACCTCATCAGTAGATGGGCACATTTTGAACATGTCGCATCTCAACCTGGCCACCAGAGGGAGTCAGATTTAGGAATGAGCAGTAACTTCAAAACGAATACTGTTTTGTCAGTGTATTGAAAATGAAGACAGAAATAGTCATGATTCCTAGACAGTCAATCATAAAGTGTAATTTAAGCAAAAGTTAGGTGTCCGCCAGGTTTGCATCCTCCACAGAGCAGGAAAAGAAGGATGCATCTCTTGGCTGCATTTGAAATGGGGCAGCCTTGTCGTGCCACTGTGACGCATCCGGTGTTCATTGCAGCCTAAGTTCGATCTTGAAAGGAATGTTAGCAAGAACGCTGGGCTATATTCTGGGCTATACACTGGGCTACAAGCTGGGCTAGATTCTAGACTACAAGCTGGGCTAGATTCTAGACTACAAGCTGGGTTAGACCCTTGGCTACACGCTGGGCTACAAATGCACCATCAACAGTCATCTACCACAAACCCCCGATGATGAAATTATCAGTCGTTAATCTGTGCACAGCGCGAAAGCAGCCGCAGAAATGAAAAGTGCCATTTGACCTTTAGTGGAACATTTGAGCTCTTTTTTGGACCCGGAAGAGAAATGAGACGGAATTAAAAGTTGAATACGAGGAGCTACATAAAGCTGAATGAATGCAGCGGCTAAATATATTTACATTTATATTTACTTCTCCTCCACAGCTGTGCGTTTAAAAACACATAATGCGCAGCTTGTCATGCACTGACCCTTACTTAATGATTAATGTGCTCATTACCACAAATTATTCCATGAGGGACCACCCCCCCAAACCCCCGGTTCCCAAAGTGTATGGCAGCAATGCTAACCACTGCACCACCATGCCACCCCATTTTTTGATTCATGTAATCTCAATCTTTATATGTTATATTGCTCAAAAACGTACCACCCACTTGATGATACGCCTTTTTAAAGTTCTGTTTAAACTTGTAATTTATATTAGGAGCATCAATTAAGACAACAACGGTGACGATGAGGATAGGGGGAGAACATTAAAAACAATCCTGCCCTACCACTATCCAGTCCTAATCCAATTCCAGTATCCGTCCAATTCCAATCCAGTCCAATCCAGTTTTGGCCCTCCTTTAGCCAGCAGCTCATTGCACCATGGTGTGCTAAGCAGTATTTTTGGATGTTGAGACTTCCCATTTCCTTCCACGAAGAACTCCAATCTAACATTAAAATTGTACATTTTTACATTGCCCATTGTTTACATTTGTGCAGCCAATACATGCATGTAGGCGATCATTTTATGCCCATGTAACTTACCGTGCTTGTGGCAAGCAGCAGTGTGTCGTTGCCAGAACTATAAAATACGCAGCTAAATTAAAGAAATGCATGCTCTTGCCCCATATATATAGCTGTGGCAACCATGATGCTGAATTAATGGGAAGTGGCAAGCTCACTTTGGTAATTTCACCCACTTTTCCTGTTAAGGGTCACATGGCGACCTGGAGCCAGTCACATGTATCACAGGGCATAATGCAGGGAGGCATCCTGCATGTGCTGGCAGGTCATCAGAGGGCACAATCTCACAATCTGACCCTATGAGCCACCATGCTGCTCCTCCTCAGTTAATAAGCCACGTTTGCAAAGGTACATCTAAAGCACACAGAGACATATATCTGCACACATTCACTATACGCCCGTTCACGGCGACACGCCTGTCCGCCAAAGGAGATGCAGTTGCGCAGACAGACCTTGCTAGTGACCCAGTTCTGCTTCGAATCTGTATGCTGCTTTGAAAAAGCTGGTAAAAAGAGACAAATTGCCAACTGGCTGGGATTTCCTGTAGGTCAGGGATTTCCTACCCTGTTACAGGTAACTAGCACGTATACAGCAGTCTTTCCTTCCAGAATCAGGATTTAATTATTATACCATGGGCCACAGAAGGGGTATGGATACCCTGGCAGATTCAGGGGCCCTGCACTATAGGGGCCACAGAAGGGGCATGGACACCCTGGCAGATTCAGGGGCCCTGCACTATAGGGGGCACAGAAGGGGCATGGACACCCTGGCAGATTCAGGGACCCTGAACTATAGGGGCCACAGAAGGGGTATGGATACCCTAGCAGATTCAGGGGCCCTGAACTATAAGGGCCACAGAAGGGACATGGATACCCTGGCAGATTCAGGGACCCTGAACTATAGGGGCCACAGAAGGGGCATGGATACCCTGGCAGATTCAGGGACCCTGAACTATATGAGCCCTTAGGTACGTCAACTTATAAGTCATACGCTCAGAGAATATTATTCAATGAATGAGAAATTTTTATGCGATTGACCAGCCTCCAGCTAGTAAATTTTACCATCAGAGGGTGGTGTCCGATATTGCTTGAGAAAGAGGCATCCCCATTGGGGGTGGGGAGGGGTGCAGAATTTCTAACTACACCCCTGCTTATTTTTCAGTGAGACACAATTCATTTCAAGCAGGTGTCTGTCCAGTGCAGCAGAATCGCTCAGACACAGCAGGCGCCTCATGGTATCTGTTCAGCAAATACTCCTGACAGCCATGACTGAGCACTTTCAGAAGTGTGTTATTTGTACCGCAGGACGGGAAAGCAGCAAACTCGACCGTACGCCGCAGCTTAAACTCTTCACTCCAGTATTTTGTTACTCCATTGCAGCTGATGGAAAGATATTTCCAGTTGTTCTTGGCCCTGTCTGGGTCGTCGTTTTTCTGTACCCGTGGTTCTTGGCAGGGTCACAATACTTTTGTACTGCGCTCTGCAGATACACTCAGATAAACACAAGAGCATCATCAAAAATGTGCTTCTGAAACATTCTGCCTTTTAATCCAATCTCAGTGACATGTAAGAAGATTTATATATAAACACATTGTGGAAAATTCCATGGTTTGTTTCTAATTTCAGTAATATATGTAAGAATGTCAGAAATCTTGACAAATTGAAAGAGATTCTATTTGTATAAGTAAGATCTATACCATATTAAGTTTTTTTTCCCATCAATGCTCTCTGTGCATGGGATTTTCACATTAATCTCAGTATCAAGACTTAAACGTCAAAATGTCCAATCAGATTTGAGGAGACGTACCGGCAAACCATGATGGATGTGGACGTCAAGTAGGATAATCTACAGCAGTGTGCTTTATGGTGGATTTAGATTCATACAGTGTGAGCTCAACATAATATTGAGATAAACTGGGATGCGCACTTACACTGGGATTATCTTGAGCTGGTTAGCAAAACAGAGCAGTGTGTCACATGACTGCAGGGACTCGCTGACTTTGAATTCCAGCAGCATATAATTGAGGAATTTCATCCTACGCGAACAGAGAAGCAACTACGTAGACAAAATATACAATAATTAGAATCCATACAAATAGCTCTTCACCTCTGTCCCTACCTGTGCTTTTTTTACTGTTTGTCTTTTGATGTTTGTCTGTAAAGAAATAACAGACTCTCCAGGAGCACTAATCTTCAAAGGCTATAACACTTGGATTCTGATCTGATTCTTATGCGAATCATACAAATATACAAATATACAAATGAATAAAGATGAGCATTCAACAGCAGCAACTGAAGTTAAGTGCATTTCTCACAACCACCACAACAAAGCACCCATCCATTTTTTGTACCTACATATTTTATTAGGGGTTATGGACTCTATGGACACAAGGCAGGGAATAATCCAGGATGGGGCACCAACTCATTGCAGGGCACATTCACTATTTATTTATTTATTTATTTATTTATTTTAAAGATCTTAGCGATCAGTGGTGACACACCACAGCACGCAGTGCACAACAACGAAATGCGTCCTCCGTATTTAACCCATATGTGACGTCCGTCGTGACGTAGCAGGGGGCAGCTAATTCAGCGCCCGGGGAGCAGTGCTTGGGGGCGGTACCTTGCTCAGGGTACCTCAGTGGTGCCTTGCTGGTCAGGGATTTGAACCTGCAATCTTTCAATCACAAGTGCGCATCCTTAACCATTAAGTCACAACTGCCCACAAAAAAAAAAAAAGTCAGGGGAGAGCATGAATGCAGTCCCCCACTACTCAAAATTACGCAGTGGAGATTCCCACATTTGGGGGATTCGCAGGGGTCAGCACAGCCGCAGTGCAAATGGCTGGGCCTCGCCCTGGGTGAACCACCACCGTGATCATGGTATCTCCCCTGCCAGGTAAGTATTAGCAACTTCAACTTACCTCAACATATTTTTGGCGCGTAAAGGGAAAGCAGAATAACAAGAGGAAACCCCATGACAACCCGGGGAAAATTTACAAAATCCACACACACAGAGGCATAGCAGAGATCCTCCAACAGACCCCTACAACAAAGCACTACAATTTGAAATGGACATGATCTAGCAATAACATGTCTTGTTATTTTGCGTTATATACCTTTAACTTATTACTATATAAAATCAAGATTAATAAAGCCTTTGCAAAAACACAAATTTCCATGTATATATTTTTATCAGCTATAAGAGCATGACGAAAAATGAAATGAAGTGTTATTTTAGATACCTTTTCAAATGCAGGGAATAAACGTGCATGCGTTTTTGAATGCTGCGTGCAATCAGCCCTGGCACACGTGCAGTGGCTGTTAAAAAGCACTGCCAAGCAATGGATTCAAAAGATTGCAGTGATAACCAGTGTTAGATCCTGTTTAGGGGGGCTCCCACCCCTTGTCTTTCGTCTCAGTTCCCCTCAAAATGTTAATTAGTATTTTCCAAATATCTTCTGCACAGTAACTGTGAAGTGGCAGCACAGCAGTGAACAGCCAACTAGCTCTCCTTTGATCTTTGATTTATGGGTTTGAGCTGAACCAGATTCTGCTTCAAAGATTTGTAGAATCTTTACTCGGAAGTACAGAGAAGGAAATGGGTGCAGTGCTTTTGGTGAGACTGTAGCTTTGTGGTTTTATCATGTCACATGGCAGCTCAATGGGTATTATGCCTTACATATGCCACATTCTGATTGGTGACCGAGGGCCCCTATGGATCAAATCCTAGAACCGCCACAGGCAAAGACTAATTTTAACCTGAATAGTACGTGTCTATACTGAGTGTAGGTATTTGTGAATTCTTCAATGCATTTGTGATTTTAGCTAGAATTTTACCAAAGAAGCAGGTAATGTAATGACTTTGGGTGTGGATTGACTTAGTATAGAATGTGCAAAATCTGCTTTGAAATAAGAGACTTTGCATGGTTTTATAGTGACAAATTAGTTACTAACCCTAACTGAAAATACCTACTAATCCGGCAAGTTCCAAAATACAACAGATTTTTGTTCTCCATCTCTACTGAGAAGACTATGCTGCAGTTATATAAATCAAACAGTAGAGGGACCAGGATATGTTATCAAAACATCTGCATCTGTTTTTAGCTTGCGGGACTGATTTTGGTTCATTCAGCCTGTAATTGCAAGTATATATAAAAACATTCCAAAAATATTGGTTTCACACGTAGCTTCTTTATATATAATGGGTTTCAGAAGTTTGTGGCAAGACTAAAGTAGGTTAAATGAGCCTAAAAAGACTTAAAACTTACTGAGACATCAAGGCAAGACCTGAAACAAGCAGGTGCATAAAACAGTAAAGTTCAGACAAGCTCTGGAGGAAGAGGCCAGCATTCATCCATCTCGCTGAGACCAATAAACAGAGGTGGAAAGTTCAGGTCAGAAAGTAAAAATCCAGACCAACTGGTTGAGTTCTCTTTGACTGTGACTCTTCATACTCAGCTGATTGTTTGAAACAAAACAAGTTTTGGTTGTGGCCCTTGTCTCAGATTTGCATAATCAGTCGTTGAACATATGGGAGGCAGATCGCAAGCCAAAGTCAAAGGGCAAGGAGGATTCCCAGAACCTTGTAAATCTAGATTTTGAATATTATTTTTAGATTTGATTATCTCACAGTATTTCAAATTTGTAACTAAAGAGTCATTAGGGATATTGATCAACAGGCAGCTTGAGGCGGGAGAACAGGAAGTAAAATTCAGTTTGTGTGTCTGTTTTTGCAATTTTTTCAGAAGCTCCAGAGCAACACAAATGATCTTCTGGGTCTGTCCAACCTGAGGACACTGGAACAGTAGCAGGTCACATGGCTCCTGTAAAGGTCATGTTGACGTGGGATACAGAATTGGAAATAGACCGTGTGCTACCAAATGGAGGGTCATAACTGCTTGACTGGTGTGGACTTGAGAATGGGGGCTTCAGGGAGTTCGCTGTCATGCTCCTGAAGTTCTTACGGGTTTGTGGTGTCATGCCTTTTTGACGCCAAGGAGCATCAAAGGAAACCTTTGTTCAGCCTTCAACAAAGAAAGTAATTCTGCCAATAACTTTTCCTGTCGCTCTAAATACTGACAGACTCCATTCATAAAGATGAGACTGACAGATAAGTGGGAAGCAAGCTGGAGGTACTGAGAACCTGAAAAACCAGACGGCGTGTTCAGTCAGGAAGAAGGATAGATGCAGCTGGACCGACGAGTGGATATAAAGAAAGTCAGTGGGTGGCGCTGTAGCCTCACGTCTTCAAGGTTGCTGGTTTAAATCCAACTCCTTGCTCAGTGTGAGTTGTTTGTATATTCTCCTCATGTTCTCCCCAGGCTAATATCATACTCCTGTATAGAACAAGGTATCTGGATGTATTCCTGCTCTGTCTGGGAATGCTCTTGATTGGCCACCTTCTTGACAGTGAATGAACTTGTTTTTCCCCACTTTGACCGTCTAGCCTCTGTGACATTTCGGTGGTTCTTCGTGCTTAGCATTGTAAGAGCAACAGTGCAGCAATGGACTCCATTTCTTTGCAAATGAATGCGGTTTGTTTACATTGTGGCTTCACCATCCTGGCTTTAGTGATGATTCATCGTTCTGTGGTATTCAGAAGCTGGGAACTAGCCAGTGGGGTTGGCCCAGGTTTTCTGGCGCTGCTGGAGAACAAGCCAAATGGACCATCATTCTCATTTCCCACAACCAGTTGGTCATCCACACTATAGTTGGAATCTCCTTCGATGTGTTGACTTCATGGGGCAGTAATGGCAGCAATGGACCACTACCCAGGTTGTCACTGTCTGCATTTCAGGTCCAACAGCTTCAATAACTTGATGAAATGGCCCCTTTAATTTTAGCAATACACCCTTCCCCCTTGGCATGTATGTGTCTAGGTATGTATGTGTAGTGGGCTTGTATGGGCAAAAGCCCAGGGCCGATTTAATCCCAGTCCAGCCCTGCTCCCGGCTGCTTTTGTTGAACCAGTATCAACTGCTTTCTCCATATAAAATCCACAATTGTTCCTCCCATTTCCAATTCCTATTTCCAAGTTCACAACCTAGCCTGGAGTGAGGCTTCCAGGTAACAATTAAAATTAAAGACTAAAGATTAGTCAGGATGATACGATTCCAGATGATGTTACTGCAGCTCAGGGGGTGGGTCCATGAAGCTGGATTTCTTCCTTAGCCGGATAACTTGCTGGATTTAAGGTACTTTGGGCTAAACAGATTTTATCGTCATTCACTTACATTTAGCCGAGTCTTAAATCCAACAAGGCTAAGCAAGAAATCCTGCTTTGTGGAACTGATGTTTTAATTTTGTCTCAAAAACCCACATGAATGTATATACATGTGTTTGCTTAAGCTCGGGACAGCAAAGCTCATATAAAATTTTTATTCTGTTCCTTTTCATTCTACACTGTCGCCATTGTTACAGCAGATACACAAAAAAAATATATAAAAAAAAAAATCCCTAAAAATAAATTAGATTAAAACCACACACAAAACAGGCCGTAGTGGAGTTAATAGTAGAGTTTCCATGTACATTACAAATTAAAAAAGGTTTTTATGTGTAAACAGCACAATAGAAACATAAGGTGTCAATAAAATGTGTCCAGTTTGTCTATGATGTGGTGTGTTTTGTCCCCAAAGACTAAAGCGATGCTATTTGTGTTGATGCATGTCTAAGTTCTTTGAAATCAGCGAAAAAGACCAATTGTTTAAGGAGAACTAACTGCTACGGTCCCCAGGGGGTTTGTCTGTAGGTAGTGGGGGGGAGGGTGTCTAAGTGCAGCCCGAACGACACAGAAAAATGTGTCACAGACCAATATGAAACAGAAGGGGCCCTGTGAGCTTACGTTATGGCAAATTATATTTATGGAAGAAGGGGGGCGGGGCAGAAATGTTTAGGGGGGCAAATTGAGAAAATGTTTTAAAAATACACATATACTCAAGAACACTGATTAACATAAAGAATAGGAAATTAACAAAGAGTGACCTATACCATCACAACTGATGCAAGCATGTAAATAGGCTTCTCATCATCCAGACCAGTTATAAATGAGTCCTAGATATCCATACAAATGTCACTACATACAGTTACAAGGGTGGTTCATACAGTTAGTAACACCAGCAGTAGTAGTAATGTCAAAATGTCTATGCAATCTTTTATAGTTCCAGGGAAACTTTCTCATCATTCTCTGGTATTTTGCTTGGGGGTGATCACAGGAAGGAGGCGGCTCATCGCAGAGAGACTTGTTTGTACTCAGTAGCAGATGTAACGGCATCGCCGCCGAGTGAAACTCCGCACCGATCTCTCCAGGCAACGACTGGGTTGGTCCAATATCTTCAGTTTGCTAAATTATCTTTGATTGACAGTTTATACAAGGGAATGTAGCTTCATTGTTGTAGAAAAAATAATTTTCGGAAATTAAATAAATCTTTTCGAAGAGAGTTTAAAAAACTGTAATTCTCTCATATTACCTTAATGCCCTGATTTCTCTCTGAAATATTATTTTTTAAAAAATCCAAATATTTACTTCCCTCCTTTACTTCCTTGTACATTTTACACACATTCTATACATATACACTGATGTCATCAATATAATAATGGCATTATTGCAATAATCTTGAGATCACATCAGGGAATCAGCTTACACACTCACCAGAACCCCAGACCTTAATAACATCCTTTTCCTAAAAGGGTTTCCCACTGAATGTGACATCAAGTCCAGCACAATGATGTCACCTGGAAGGAGATGCCTTGCCAGGTCACCTATAAGCGGTCCCCTCTATGTTTTGGTACGTTCCACCGGCACATGTCAAAAGGTCTACGCACATACTCACACAGGCACACACAAACACACAGATCTACTCCTACCAAGAGGCGCTAAAGGTGCACAATGTCTAAAATTCAACATGCGAATGAACGTAGGCTGACCGCTTGAGAGACAAATTTTTTTTTATGACCGGAATCAAATAAGATGAGGCTTGACATTAGTTTATCCATCAACAAAGAAGAGTAGAGAATTTCACTGTGGATACCTTCGCAGTGGCACCAGAGGAACTCGAACCAGTTACTTGCAGTTTGTATCCTTTGAAAAGTCCCATCCGATGTCCGTGCTGCTAGGCTCCCGCTTCGTTTTCCTGCATAAGCCTCTGGATTCATAGTTCAATGCACAGAGGACAGTGCCATTTGCTCAGTGGGGTCAGCGAATACATGATGTACTACTGAATTAGGGTCACCATCCCATTACTTGGGTCTCGGCAGCATAAATGCCAAAACCCCTCCTTGCTTCTTCACTGGGAGGGAGGTGAGAAGTCTATCTTCTATCTCTCTTTTCACTTTTCCTGCATTCAGAAAATGCCACGCCATTGTTCCCTTGGTCGTACGAAAGAGGCCTGTTCTTTACATCATCCTCCTAAGACCAAGGCTGCAAGTTTACTGCACAAAGGAAAGGAAGTGGCTGACAGACGGGCACACCCACACGCACACACACGCACACAAACAGACACATACACACATACTTCCTGCTCCTGCGAAAGATCCGTCTTGCAGTACAGGGTTACTGCTCGCTACTGAAATGAAGAAACCCTCTCCTGGAACTGGACCGGCTCAGGCTGGCACTGCTGACCTTACGGGAGAGACCAGGTGTCGCAGCAGCGGGGGGAGCCTCGTTGGGGCACCCATGCTGCAGCAGGATGTCTGCGCACTCCTGGCTCCCCGCTTGCCGGGCCAAGGTCAGGGCGGTCTGGCCCTGGGAATCCCGCGCTTTCACGTCACTGCCATACTACAGAGAGACAGAGTGGAAAGTGTTTGAGCACCAAATGAGCCTGTTAATTGAGAGCTGGCTAGCTGAACATGCAATCCTACGCCTATCATCCAGGGTAGTTAATGCACTCATATAGCCTTCACATATTTGCATTGTGTAACCTGTCACTGACAGGAAAAACTGAAATGCAGTTACGATTACATCAATCCCTCAGCAAGCTCACAGTTCTGAGACATGAGGGCTCTCACCCAAACCAACAGCTGAGTCATGACCACATCAGCAAGCTGGCAGGCAGCATGGAGAGCGGTGTGAGGCTGCGGGGATGGCAGGGGGGCGTTGATCTCCTCCTTGGTGCTGTGAGCGAGCAGCAGAAGCAGCAGAGGCAGATTGCGGTCTAAGACGGTGGCTAGCAGCCGGGAGGGCATGGCACCCCCTGCGGCCTCCCTGGGGGCAGGCAAAGGGGCCACAAATGCCCGCTGCTCGTACTTGGCTCGGATCCATGACTCCCGCTCCTCTCTGAGGGACACAGAATGGATCAGGGCTCTGGTGACACTATGGCAGAAAGCTGTTTCTGTGACAACATTTGTTTGTTGGAGGTGTAGCACTGCCTGATGTCCTTGCATTAATTTAAGCAGGTATGCACCCTGTTTACCAACTAACCAGACAAGTGTGCCCGAATATGAATATTCTTCAATATTCAGAAATCAATCAAAGGCAGTCAAAGAAAATTCAAAGATATTTAACTGAAGCGCAAAAAGTAATAAATGTATATTTGCTCAGAAAAAACACAAAGTTTAACATTAAAACATATGGAAATTAATAGAAACAATAAAAACAAAATGTTACTGATATTTAGTATGAACACCGCTTCAGTTCCCAAACTTCTCCTCAGGGGCCCCTCAGTTATTTCATGTATCCACTAAATTTGACCACAAGCTCAATTAATTAATCGATTTAATCAGTTAAATGGCTTTATGATGTATTATTGATTAGACAAACATGGTAGACATCTGCACAGTTTTGTATGTACTAATGCCCAGGTTGTTAAAGCCCAGATGTTCACATTTGATCAACTGCCACCTCCTTGTGATCCCAGAGGTCTCACCGTGTCGACTCAGGCATGGGTTTGTGGCGCCCCTGCGTGCAGCCCTCCCACACGCTGTTGGCCACGTGGTTTCCGATGGCGGCAAGCACACATGTCAGCTCACGTGGCCAGTCGTCCAGGTCGAGGGAGCGCACACGCGACAGGTGTGTGCCCAGGTTGCGATGGATGCCTGAGCACTCGATGCAGATCAGTGCCCCCAGGTTCAGGCTAGCCCACGTTGGATCTGAGACAAAGTTTGGGCAAAGAGTACAGTTGGTCGATAATTCCATAACAACTTGGGAGCAAGGATTACAACATGAGGGAGGTGTGAAACTCACGGGGAGCATCACAGTCCACGCAGAAACCATTGCCTTTTGCATTCCGGATGGCCTGTAAAGCTACTGCTTCACTCTGGCTGTTCTTTCTCGCCTACCGAGAGAAGAAGTGAAACCAGATTTAACCGAGATGCAGTCAACATCCCTCGGCCACACCTCCCCACTGCTTCACCTTCCTGAGCTGCTGCAGAGCCCCAACAGGACCTGGAACGTACCTTGTTCTTGCCGCTCTCGCAGGATTGCAGACTTGCCAGGATCTGGCTGTTGATAGCCTGGACCCAAGAGTCACGCGCTTCTAAACTCTGCGCCTCAAAAGTCCATGTCTGTCCCGTGCTTGAGACAATGATGAAATCGAAATTCTCCTCATCTAAAAATGAAACAAATGGAGGCCGTCAGAAGAGATGACTGAGCAGCCCTTAAATAGATCCACAAACACATACCTGCATGCACTTGCACACATCTATTTCTATGAGAAGGGGGCAACTTCACAGGGAGATGTGCAGAGGGAACACCGACAAGCAGTGGGAACATTCTGCAAAAGCTATGCTGGTTACTGCCAAAAAGTCATTCTGGTTTTTGGATTTAGGAGATCTTACAGATGTGGACTTCAGAGGGGCTAATGATCACAAGCATGGTGTCATGCAAGGAGTTCCCGCGCCCCCTCCCCCAGTCGCTGGTTACCTGCTCTGCTAACGTTTCTCAAGCTACCAAAGCTTTTGAGTTTCCACATTTTGCGCTTGGCTATGGAGTGACAGGTTAGCCAAGTGTCCCAGGAAAGCAGAAGTGCAACAGAGGAAACAAGGGAGAAGCCATCAAAGTGGGGAGGAAAAAAGGACAGAAAGGACACCCCCACCACAAAGCATAACCTTTATTTTCTTTGCCATGTTCTGCAACTGAATCGTCTTTTTGACCCTCACTTGATGTGACACTAACTGGATTTCTACACAGACTGACCCATCCAGAGCTTTTTCAACCCGCCTCTTGTGCAGATGCTCACCCTCAGCTTGGCCAGCTGCCACATCCCCTTTCTGGTTCATGCTCTTTTTCCTCCTTTCTCCCTTCTTCTTCTTGTCACTCAGGTTCGGGGAGGCAGGTATTGTGTCTTTTGCAGAGGGGGGGCTACTCATCCCCTCGGAGGCCGAGTCTGTGACACCGACGGAGAAATAAATGTTAGGAGGACTGTGTCTGATGTGACACTGCTCACTTTCTTTTGTGTTTGTGCCATAAGGGATGGGGGACTTTAAACAATTATTAAAGCCCCATCACCTGACTCTCCAAAATGGATGTAAGACCTCCCTCCCTGCCCCCACACAGACATACCCATACTCTGTCCTTTGTTGGACAGAGAAGATGGGCATCGCTGGACCCCCAGTGAGGAAAAGGCCCGTTCTGCTCCCGCCCCCTCTTCTACCGTCAAAAGGCCGCTTGGAAACTGAGGACCTGTAAAAGGACACAAAAATATTCCATAGTCATGCAGGGAAGGCACAATCCACTGCATTTTGCACCCAAATAATGCAAAACCGACCAACTACCCTGCTGGTCACCTGCACTGGCCCCATCCGGGCTGGACACCACACCATTGAGGCCGGATGCAGGGCTGCCAGCCGGCACTGCTCGAGGGGGGCGCTTGCCGGGAACCTTCACTGTCACTCGCAACAAGTCAATCTCCTTGCCATGGATGTTCTGCATGTAGTCCTGTAAGGTCAGGAGTCAAAATCACACCTAAGGATGTCTGTTCAGTATATAGTGGCATACTGGAAAAATGTTATTATTATGTTATTAATCATGCCAGTTAGTGATAAACAAATTTCCACAAATAATACATAGACATTTCAGAATAACATGACACTAATCATGTGACTTACATTTATACTGGAATGGTAAGACAAAATGCCATTGCTGGACAGTGTGACCAGCTTCTTCTTCCAGTCCTTGTTCAGTGTGTTGCCACTGCGCTTCAATAAGATGCCCTGCAGGGATGGGGAAACGGGTACAATAAAAAGGGGGAAGCAGGGAGAGACACAGGGATAAAGGGGAAGCAAGTAGAGGCACAGGGATAAAAGGGTAACAGGTAGAGGCAGTGAGGAAAAGGGGGAAACAGGGAGAGACATGGGGAAGAGGGGAAAGCAGGTAGTGGCACAGGGAAAAGGGAGATGCAGGTAGAGGCACAGGCAAAAGGGGGAAGCATGGGGAGGCATGGGGATAAAGGAGAAGCAGGTAGAGGCACAGGGATAAAAGGGAAACAGGTAGAGGCAGTGAGGAAAAGGGGGAAACAGGGAGAGACATGGGGAAGAGGGGAAAGCAGGGAGAGGCACGGGGATAAAGGAGAAGCAGGTAGAGGCACGGGGATAAAGGGGAAACAGGTAGAGGCAGTGAGGAAAAGGGGGAAGCAGGGAGAGGCTCAGGGGAAAAGGGGGAAGCAGGGAGAGGCATGGGGATAAAGGAGAAGCAGGTAGAGGCAGTGAGGAAAAGGGGGAAGCAGGGAGAGGCAGTGAGGAAAAAGGGGAAGCAGGGAGAGACACAGGGAAACAGACAAGAATGTGAGACAATGCAGACCATCAGCAGTGAGCAACAGGTTGTAAGGTCTTTTATACTATCCCACAGTGGAGCTAACCTGTTTAACTGGGATTGACCGGCCACTCCCCATATCACCCCTGATTTCAGCACTCTTCTTTTCTGCATCACTGCTGTGCTGTGAGACATCAAGAAAGCAAGAACGGTGGCAACAAGACGAGATTTGCAAACAAGACTAAACAGCAAGGCAGAAACATTACCGTTGAACACAATTCAGTCTGGGGGGTTTAAATACCGACAATCATATTCCTAGTGAATGGAATAAACAGAACAGACTTGGGGGGGCACAGAGACAGACGAAAATCATGTCTCTGAATGGGGGGTGGCGTAAGACCAACTGACTGGGAAGCGACGACGCCGAGGAGTGCTGCCCTGCGTCCCCGGGGGGGCACTCCCTCCCCCGTCCGCTGGGACCATGCCACGGAGGTCCTTACGGCTGCCGACGGGCGTGGAGGGCAAGGAGGAGGAGTAATCACTGCTCTGACCTCCATTACTGGCCTGAAGGAGGAGTGGGGGTTGGGGGGGAGGCAGGAACAGTAGGGAGTGGAAGGGAAAGGAGTAGGGGGTCAGGACAATGGGGGTACAAGGAGTAAAAGCACAATAATGCAAAAGTAAACACTTTAATAAACACAGCTGGCCAAATCGCATCTAATTTTTGTGCCACGGCAACACGGGTTTTTTCCTTTCTTTCTTTTTATCCAGAAGTGCCTAGGGATTATGGGTAAATAGGAAGTTTATTTCAGAAGACTGTTACCTGTCCTGGAAAGGCACCAGACACCGGAGTCGAATCCCCTGAGTGACTGGGGGTGTTAGGCAGTGATCTGCAGGCGGCTTGTAAAGAGGCCTGTCTCTTTATGGCTGCTATCTTCTGAGCAGCTGTGAGGAATCAGACGGACAGCAAATCAGCAGGGACAAACTTAGTTACAGGAAAGCAAAATCAATCTGTATGCTTTCCGTATCTCCACTTGTATCACTTTATCATAATTCCATCAGTAACTCCAAAGATCTTGATGCATAAAACAAGTTCCCCCAACCAGGGAATTATTTACAAATGAGTTTACAAATGAGGTGACTCAGAATTCACAGCTGTGCACTGGCACTGTGCATAAGGTACATCACATTCATTTAGCAGATGCTTCTTTTGAGAAAGAGATATGGGGAGCAATGGGGGTTAAGGGCCTTCCTCAAGGGCCCAATGATCATGTCATTCCACTAACCCCAGGTTTTGAACTGATGACCTGCTGATCATAGGCGCAGCATGTGAGTCACACGCTCCCCCCCCAAGAGGTCAAGAGTTAAGCTAAGAGTGGACAAAAGGAAAAGGTTCGTCACCCTCGGTGAAGACGCGGTTGACGTTAAGCCCGTAGGTGGCACATGTCTCGTAGTACGTGCAGCGGCGCAGGTCGGAGCAGAGCTGGCGGGCTCTCGCATCCTCGATCACCCGTGGGTTGGAGCTGCTGATCTTGTCTGGGTGAGGCGAGGGGGGATGGTTAGATCACACCTCAGATTACCCATCCCACCTATTTCCCTTTTTAAAGCTGAAAACCAAGCAAGGTTATGCTCTCAGCATGAGACATGTTATCAAAGGGAAAGTATAGTCTTAGTTTAGAAAGGAATGTTATATTTATACTGGTTATTCAGGGTTTCCATGTTGTTCATAGGATATACACCTGATAGTATGGGTACTAGGTTAAAACATTTCATGATTTCCTCTAAATAAATTACCTTGTACATACAATGAAGCCTGAATTGGTCTATTAATGAGCATAGAATCCCACAGTTTACTATGGATCTTACCCTGCGTCGCAACCACGATCAACGGGATCTCAGCTATATTGCGATGGGTGTTCAGCTGACTGTAGTTCCGATAAACCTCCTGGAAACTGTTCTCGTTCTCCAGGCTGAACACCAGGATGACTCCATCCACCCAGCTGCAGAACTGCAGGTCCAGGTGAGGAACAGGGAAGGAGAGGAGGAGATCAAGCACCACAGAGGTGTGTGAGATGCCACCACCGGCCCATCTAAAGTCGAGCTGGAGCACGGGGGCGCCGAGGGACACACCTGTGCGTCAGGTGGGCCCGCCTCCTCCCTGATCAGCAGCAGCTGGCTCTGCCCCTCAACCAGGACCTCCTTCTTATACCGCCCCCCTGTCAAGTGAGCAGAAGGGTCGTCAGTGTGGGGCCGCCCCTGGGCAGGGCCTGTTGGGGCCTGGGCGGGGCCTGGGCGAGGCCTGGGCGGGTACGTACCATCCGGGGACTCCACGGCCAGATAGGAGCCCGTCATGTACCAGTGCACCAGAGCAGACTTGCCACTGCGCAGACTGCCAAGCACCCCCTGTATGAACGTAGACTCATGAGCCTGGCCCCCCTGGCACATGGGAGGGGGACGGGGGGGGACATCCCACAGGCAAGGCCTCCATGCTCCTCCCAATACATTTAATTAGTTCTTACTCATTTTTGTGAAATACCAGAATTATCCACAAGCTTAATTTATGTACATGGGGAGAGGGAGGGGGGGGGACACTGACACAGTCACACTAAATTATACACTTATTGCACAGCCTGCAAATTAGCTTATCTGCTACTAAATTCAATTACATTCAGTTCCATGTATTTATATATAGTTGTTTTCCTGTGAGATTGCCCCAAACACTGGCACTTACTGTACCGACACACCCCTGTTTAACGTGCCAACTGAAAGGGCAATGAATGGGCACTGGATGGATGGTTGACCCTGCGCTTTGGACCCCAAGCTTTGCTATCATGTGAGTGTGTGTGTGTCTTTAAAACCAGACACCAAGATGGGATATGTGAAAACTAACACATTCTCTATTCTGATGCTTGTGCAAATGGCAAATGAAGCTTAACCTCATTTAGTTTCAAAGAAAAGGCTAAATATGAAAGGAGAGGAAATAAAACACCGTAGTATCAAGGGAGAGAAAACTTCAGTGGGGTCACAGGTCACCCCTCCGTCCAGCCCCCTGTGGGAACGCTATCAATAAACAGGCCAGAAAGCAGCACGTCTTTTTGGGCAGCGCTGCCTTCTGTCATGCCGTCTGTGAGTCTCTCTTTAGCCTAAATCCCGAGTAATTCAGGGAAGCACAAGAAGCTGACGGGGCCGCCGCTCACCAAACGAAGCTCTTGGATGGAGCGGCTCAGGGTCCATTCCTGACTGTTGGTGCAGGCCGCTGTAAAAAGGACAGGCAGTCAGTGAACGAGGGCCTGAGGGCGCCGGGGTCTCTGCAAGTGCAGAGCGTTCATTACTCTAAGGAGAACATCACCGGTGCAATCTCGGATTCAATTCAAAATCCTTCTGCTCATCTACAAAATCCAGAACAACCTAGCAGCCATCTACCTCACGAATCTTCTAACCTTATACAAACCACCCCACACCCTACGCTCTACTGATGCACACCTTCTATCCACCCCCTCTGCTCATCTCCGTTCCATGGGTCACGGGGCATTTAGTGTGGCTGGCCCTGAACTCTGGAACACCCTCCCACTTTCACTACATACGTGCACTTCACTGTCCATATTCAAATCCATGCTAAAAACTCACCTCTTCACTCTGGCCTACTCAGACTGTTCTTTTCTTTTCTGCGATTTTCTTTTATATTTATTTTATGTTGTTTTGGTTCATGTCAATCTGGCGCCGGTGTGTCTTTTAATCAATGTGTCCTTGTCTCTACATGCTACCTATTTGTTTTTTATAGTCTAACTACTTTTATATTTTATATTTTGCTTTTACTGTACAGTGTCCTTGGGTACTTTGAACGGCGCTTCAAATAAAATGCATTATTATTATTATTATTATTATTATTATTATTATTATTATTATTATTATTATCATTTTGCATTTGCAAAAAACAATGCTTCTACAAACCATTTTAGAGAAGTCTGAAATGCAAAAATAGGGAAAATGATATGTACGTATTTACACATAAAAATATGTTTCCATATATCCATCCATCAAGCAACAGCTGCTCAATGTTTACTAATAAAATGTCACTAATAAAATAGCACATGCATTCATTATTACAAACCATTATATTTAACGCAAATTTTTGATATTATAGGTTTTATGGTAGTCAGTTCATATGTATGAGTTGTCTGCTCTTAACCTGGGGACAGCATGTGCATGAGCACACACACAGATCACAGCATCAGTCATCGCAGGACACAGTCACAAAGCCATTTCGATAAGTTTTCGGGGGGGGAGGGGGTGAGTAGACACGAGGAGAACATGCTACCTCCATACATGCTACATCCGGGGCACAGGAGTCAAAGCCACCGCCCTGAGGATGTGAGACACCGTGTTGCCCACGTGCCGCCCTAAGCTCACATGCAGAAATGCCAGCCTAAGCACAACAGGAAGGTCTGCGGTTCGGAATTCCATCAGACAGAAGGTCACATAGCTAGAGAAAGGTATTCAACAGCCACCTGCTAACAGCTAATTACAAATGCGAGCCCACAGACACAGCTGGCCCTTATGGCAGGAAAAAAACAAAAAAACAAAAACAAAAGTCTTTCAAAGTCACGGTGTGTTTATGGGTACTTTTCTCCCGTGCAGAATGGCGCTTGGCTTTGGCAGTGACGTGAATCGCCCCATATGGGTCCTCTCACAGGCCCAGATGGCTCTCAGCAGGGGGCCAAGGAGAAGCGGGGGGGAAGGTAAACGACAGCGGAGGAAGAGGAGGGCTGAGGAGGCGCAGATTAATTGCGCGGACTCTGTGGGGCAGCAGCCGCGAGACCCAGGTTCATTAGCAGCTCTGCGCCTGGACTGTGCGGCGCCGCGTCGCGGTTTTGCCCCCGCGATCGTACACATACAGCAATGCGAGAAAATGGGCAGGAAAAAAAAATGCACAGAGAGCACTGCGGTTTCTCTTCGGACGTTTGCATCCTGCGCAGCTGAAGGCTGGGGAAGTTCACCTGAACCGTGTCGACCTCCCTCTACAACAGCCTGTCCCGTGCCGGCGAGACGCGGGGGGGTGACCTGACGCCGGCCGGAGCTGCTCTTTGCCGTCACGTGCGGGATCACAACATGATCCACAGGCGCCAGCGGCCTCTTGCGTAGCATCTGGCTTTTTCGATGCCACTCAGAGCCTCATCCCCATTAGCCCTGGGGTCTGGATACTGACAGAGATGCAAAATTAACTTATATACCACATTCACAGAAAAACAGGGGCATGTGGCTGAACCGCAGCCGCTGTCTCTCAGATCCCTGCGTCAGAGGTGTAGCTGTTGCGAAACAACAGGCACATATACGTAATTTCCCTTACTGTAGAAATATTCACACTGTGGGGTGCAAATAATTTTTTTTTTTTTGGGGGGGGGGGCGAGAGCAGGTTAGGAGAAAAAAAACCTGAGAATTGTGCGGGGTTTGAGGGGGGGGGCAGCTCTATTTCGAAATTACAACCATCAGAAATCAGAGAGCCTGTCATGTGCCAGTGTACCAGCGTTGACTGCCAAGCAACCCCTGCATGAGCACATTATATGATGGTGAAAAAAATAAAAAGTAATGGCACGCACCAAGTCAGGGTGTGTATGTCTGTTGGGGGGGTGGGGCAGGATCAGCAGAAATACATCAGTCCTGGGGGGGGTGGGGGGGCGCTATCGAAAAAATAGTACTGCCATACAGTTGCAGATGTATGTGAACTGTACCCAGAGGAATAATGTGGGGGGGGCTTAACCAGCCTGCTCAACTGAGACCCTTCAAACAGGTTGTGTAGTAGACAGGAGAAGAGAGAAGGTGGGGGGGCGGCTTGGGGAGGGGGCAGCCAGATCCACCCCAAGCGTGATCTCTGCCACCTCAATGTTCCCGCCCCTTATGTAATGTGACACCTTTTATCCAGAATGACATACACATTGAGCCATTATTACTGACAGCTGCCTTTAAGGACACTACAGTACAGTACAGTACAGCAGGCATGTCTGTGTGATTAGAAAGCTGCTTCCAAAACACATACAGGCTTGACCCACAGATACGCTGATAATGGCAGGTCAGCTTGCAGACACGGAGGCTCTCATCTCCGTAACATTAATAGATCCTTCTTCCCTTGGTCTCAGGGGACAGGAATTTCAATCCCCCCACCATCCCGTCCGTTCCCGTCTCTCTCTCTCTCTCTTTCTCTCTCTCTTTTTTTTTCAGCTTCACACTACCATCCAACAGGCATCTCTTGCAACCCTGTTGCCATGACAACACTTCCTCTGGCAAGCTTCTCACACGTCCAGAAGACAAGCGTGTGGAGGGTAGAGCCCGTGCAGACAGCCAATTGACGTGAAAGGGAAATACATGTCACATAATGTGTGTGTGTGTGGGGGGGGGGGTCGCTGGAGATGGTCATAATAAAACCATTACAGTACCTATATTCCCTCATTGCTGCCACACACCAAAACAACAGGCAGCTGGGGACAGGTCAACATTAATGTGGAGGTGAGCTGCCCCAACACAGCAGGACAGCGCCATCACCTCCTTCCTATGCTCGCCGTCCTCCTCTGTCACAGCACACAGCAGGACAGCGCC
>JAODKE010000095.1:1717662-1751589 GCA_026779605.1 Mormyrus hasselquistii
TTATTCTGACCAATTTTTAAAAAATGGGGGGTGCCCTAATTGTTGGGGATGTCCTATAATCGGGGAAACACGGTATGAGCAGGTGATTGGCCACCAGGTGACACCGCAGTGGAGACCCCCTGGGGTGGAGGGGGGCGCAGGGCTGCAGTGGTTATGGGAAGAGAAGCTGAAGAACGGCAGCTGAATCGGAGGTGACGGTTTGGCCAATAAACAGGGAAAATGGTACGGCAGGAACTGGATGGTAATGTGGTTAACAAGGCCTACAGTGTTAAGCCCCTCGTCATGCGGGGGGGCAGAGACAGACTGGCCCAGCAAGTCGCAGGCTTGGCTCACTCCAAAGCTAGGCAAATGCCAACCAATCAAAATTTGAGTTTTAATGATTGTAAATAGGAAGGAAGCCAGACAAATAAAATATAAGAATCCTGTGGCCCAACCTACATCTGTAAACTAGAGCAGAGGCGATTCTAGGGACTCTGGGGGCCCTGGGGCCCCCAACTCACCCTCCCCCAATATAGTCGAATTGATTACCATTATTTTAGAGTAAAATCTAAATTAATAATATTAACAAAGTGAATTTAAGAAACGCAATACACAAATAAAGCAGATGTGTTGTTAAAATGTGCTATGTGATCAGCCACCCTAGGAGGCCCCTCCCAGCTGGGGGTCCCGGGCCACTGGGTGCCTTGTCTGTCCTAGATCACAGGTTTAAGGTCAGCTGCTGAATGCAGCTGTGCTATTGCCTCTGGCCCAGATCTGCTATGAATAAATTAATATAAAGATATAACTTTACATAGATAGAGATAGATAAAGATACAGCTTGACTGAAATACACTTCCTGTAAATCAATTGCGTGATCGGTCCTCAGAAGTACGACTGCAGCAGAGAGACAGAGAACTGGGTAGGAAAACACACAAAGAAGTAAATGATGACCGCTGAGAGGGACCGTGGTAAAAGGGATTAGCAGATATATTTAAAAAAAAATACAGGGAAGGCTTGGTCAGAGAAAACCATGGAGAAGCTGTGAAAAAATGTAGGGCAGTGCTATCTTGCACAGGGAGGAAGTGGGTTTAAAAACTGTTGAAGAGTAACAGGAAATAAGTCAAAATTTAGCAGGTCCTTCTGTCATTAGCGTAGGCAGGCTACCCCTTAACTGTGGCAACCCATAATTACACCAAATAAACACACTAAATCGAAATAAGCAGTGACTTGATGGAGATATCCAGTGCTCTGTGATAAGGGATCATCAGATAAGTCCTGCAGAAAGACGTTTGCACCTCTGTTATTAATGCTATTGCAGTTCAAAGAGAATCTGTTATCAAAAGCATTTCAAAGCAGGTTCACGTTATGCAATTTGTAGCATTCAGTTACAGTAGGGTTTGATTGGATATCATAAAGTGTATGTTAAAATACAGACATATCTTTATATACCAGCATACAATTATTTAACATCATAAGATGGTCCATCTGAAAATACCAGGCCAATTTACTGTTGTGCAAACCTACAAATGCCAGTAATATTACTTGGACTTAAAAGATGGAGTGAAGCTTCACTTTCACATAATGTAGTACTCAAGTACATTTTAAAATCAGATTCAGAAATCCCAGATCGTGAATGCACCTAAAACAATCTAAGTATTACTATTAAAAACAAAAGATAAGCATCCATATTCTGCTCTCCTTTTGCTGCAGGCAGGAAGTCAGATATCTGAAATTACTGCGGCAAAGGTCACATGGTGGTTTTTTCCTCATATGTATACCACTTAGGCTTTGGGCTAAGGATATTTAACGTCCTTCATGTTATTTTAACCATTTCCGATATGAAGCTTTGCTTCAGTTCACGCCACTGCGTGTCTGATGAATATTTCAGTCTGTGAAGCATATGTGAAAATAAGAGTTTCACTCTCATAAAACGTCTGTAACCCGGTAAATGTGAAATGAACAAAAAAAGGCATTCAAAAAGAAGGTGCTCTCAGCAAAAGACACTTCAACGGTCCTTTTAACTGCGGTCCCACAGAAAGTGACCAGCAGCCAGGTTAAGTGCTCCGTCCATAGCTGGCCTCCGATCTTTTTTTCCCATTTAAATGCTTCAAGCAGTTAGCAAGTGCTGTCAGTCACACAGCATCTCAGTCGTTCGGGGCACGTTAAATGGAACTTCCTGTCCAAGCAGTACCGCTCGTGGCATTTATCTATAAATGAATGCGTCAATTACTGATATTCGTTACTGAATAATCGCTGAGCACACTCTGTGGCCCGTATAAGCTTAACGTGACACTGACCCCAAATACCCACTAGTACAAAAAGTACCCCAGACAAAAGTTCATTTTACTGCAAAAACAAAAGAGAGTGACCTCTCCATATCATCCACTTACATCACGGGGAAACTCTGAGCTAATGCATCAGTTTCAACAATGATGTATTTTAGCCAAATATATTAAAAATAAACCCGAACGTGTGCGAATACAAGGTTACAATTGCTGAGCCACTAAGTTATACGTCTCAATCCGCTGGCAGACATGCGGCGGCGATCCATGACAATGTTGTATTTTGTCACATATCCCGGGGCACAATCCTTATAACATTACGAATGAGGACCTCGTGACACGGCGCGGTCTCACCTTGGACGCTATGCAGGTGTAATTTTAGAGTACTGCGAAGCTCTTGATCGCCAACTCGCTCCAACTGCTTGAAAATTTTCTTGATGGTAGTTTTGACACTTTCGTGGCGTTTCACCTCCCCACGAATGGCACTCGAATGTGCTAACTTCATGTTATTCATCTTGACTCAAGCACGGAACCAAAAAGTCCACATGCGCCCACCAAAAACCCGGCAGACAGTCCCACAAATAGCATCAATCCAAATAATAAACGATAGCAATTATAAGAAAGGTTAAAGGATTCTTGATCCTGACGACAGTATCGGTGAGCGCACTTCCTGATTGTAACGAGTATTTCGATTTCTGCGAGTGACTTTCTTTAGTTTCTTTTGAAGGGCACAAGAAACTGTGCGGATGCTTATACCCACCTTCTCTAAAGGACGGAAAACGAACATTCACAGATTTCTAACTTTGGTGCGAGGGTATTTACAATAATAAACTAAAGCCATCGTGTGTCGTAGTATGCCAAAGTATTATTTGATTATCATGATGGATTGATGTCATTGCTTACTGATCTATATTTTCTCCCTCTTCCTTTACACTGTCATAAGTAAGGGCAATTCTAGGTCTCTAGTCAGTGCAATCATCATTTCATTTTATAAACATGAAATATTATTTTAATATTATTTTATGTAATATTATTAGATTGAAAATATATGCCTAAACTATGACATTTAACAGATTTATAATGTAAAGTGATATTAGACTTAAAAAATGCATAATTGAAAATATTGGCCTGCTTCATATTTTATATATAGAAAAACAAAGTTTTACTCTGTAATTGGTGACAAAACAAGTTGAGAATACGAATTTAACCCTGAAAAGTAGATCACTATATGAAAAAAAAGTTGCATTCTGTCACCACCTTCTGGAAAGTAATAATTACTACTGCATAAATAATTAAAAAGAGTATCCATATATTTTGCACTTTCCTCCGTGTGTTTGTTTGATATTATTGGCATGGAAATCTAAACATAACTGCATTTTTGTTCAAGCTGAATGGATTCGTACACCCTTAATTAACACGTTATTTTTTGAAATGTGATACCCGTAAAAAAATTTTAGACGGCAGTTAGAGCTATCTAACAACTTGACTGTTATAATGGGGATTTTATTAATTGCGGAGGCTGAGAGGAGCGTTTCCGCATTAGAATCGCTAACAACCGTAACCAACAAAACGGGTGTCGGGCAGGCGTTTTCCAGACTGTATACGGGATTATCAGTGGCGAGACAAAGCAAAACGCAAACTTTCATAAAAACCAACACAAGACTCAGGCCAAAGGAATGAGTTCACTCCTCACGTGCCTTCACCCCGCCCAAGACTTCCACACCCCCACATGCTCGCAGTACTAGAGTGCTTGAGTGTTAGTACTCTTACTCACCGTGATTAATACCTCAACCAACGATTCTCTTCTTGTCATTTCAACCCAGTAAAACCAACCAAGTAAACTCTACCTTTATAAGGCTTGGCTTAAGCTGTGGACCAACCAGGATTTGTTTTCTTGACTGACTTGGCTGGAGTACGAGAAATTCTTCAGACTGCCTTGTTGCTCTTTTGGGGTCCATTGACATTGTATTAAAAAAAAACGTATCGAAATATAGTTTTTTCATACATGGCTTTATGTTTTTTAGTTTTAATTTGATTAGTTTCAAGTTGTCACGGTGCTCCCTAAAAAAATCTAACGAGGTCACCTTCAGTCTATGATTAAATTAAGGTGCATATACTGCATTTTGATTTACATATACACCATTAAAACTTATTGCGCTGTCACATGACTGCACATGCCACCTCAAACTCCTATACAGCATCTGCTTGATTTTACTTAGTGGCTGTGATCTTGCTTGTTCAATTTTTATGTTAATTGCTGGGAAGGTCAACCTGTACGTGTCCCTGGCCATGCTCATCTGTGTCCATGCCAAAGTGTTTTAACTGAGAAAAAAATATTAAGACTATGTTTTTAAAAACTATGGCTATGGTACAAATTGCATGTTGATTAAAATGTCTATCAGAATTCAACATGGTGTTAACCCCTGGTTAAGTGTAATGTTCAGTGTGTAGTTTAATTCTGTTACCAATTTGGTTTTAGGTTTAAATAAATCAATGAAGAAAAAATACACTGAACTACTAAGATTTTCTGTAATGTAACTGTTGTGCTGTTTTCAGGGAAAATTCCTATGGACATCATAATAGTATATAGAAAAAAATAAGAGACTACCAAAGTCAAGAGATGGACTGTTCACTTCTCAATGTTGCAAGTGAGCAACTGCCCTCTGGCTGAGAAAAGCCACATCCTTGACTCATCTGTTCTCTTTCAGACAGCTCTTGTGAAGGGTTTGATCACCCAGTTGTTGGACATAGCCAAGGGGATGGGATGTGCAAACTCAAGCAAAGGAATAAATTAGCTACAGACTTCTCCCTTGAGTTCTAGACTCTCTTTGCAGGATTGGACTGGCCGTTGTTGTGCTTGCAAGTCCATTATAGATGAGGGCAGAATCCTGAGGTCCAGGCTCCGATCGTTTGTTGAGGAGAAGACTATTGTTTGAAGACTATGTAAAGTTGATGATAGCTTTGGATAACATCATTCAAGAGCGACACCAGTCTCAACCCAGGACCAAACCATCCCAGACCAGTCCATTACCAGCAAGCCTTGAGTCAGAGCTAATGCAGATAGGAAGAACAGAACAGAACCCTGGAGGAGAAACAGCAACAACATCAACTGTGCATGTATTGAGGAGCAGCCGGTCACCACATTCACGCCTCCCTACTATCACGAATCTCCAAGCGAGACATAAAGGTAGGAGCCTCACTGTTCTACTTTTGGAGTCGCTGATAACTTTGTCATCATTAAGTTTGTAGAGGAATTTGCTGTCTTGGTCGCATATGTGACATGCAAGCACATAATCCCGGACATCTACCAATGAGGGTCACCAAAAGTTGCAGTTAATGAGGTTCAAAGTCTGGGTTATTTCCAAGTGACCGGATTAGAAGGAAGTGTGAACCCTAATCATCAATGTAAATTATCAGGAACTGATAATGTCACAGAACACTTTGTTAATGAATGACTGAAAAATGACTGCCGCATTATCTAATCCATAAGGCATCACCAGGTACTCATAGTGCCCCCTAGTAGTTACAAAAACAGTTTTCAGTTATCCTCTTCTCTTGTATGGATGAGATTGTAGGCACTTCCCAAGTCCAATTTGATGAAAATGGTGGCTTCTCCAATTTGCTCCAGATCTGTTGGGATCAGTGGTAATGGATATCTAAACTTTACGGTAATATTATTCAAGACTCAATCATCTATGCAAGGATGCAGACCCCTATCCTTCTCAACAAAGAAGCTAGAGAGATAGAGGGCCTGATTGTGCCTATAGTGAGGGGATCATGTTTCTACAGCCATGGAAGTCCTGATATCACAGGGTCACAAGGAGAAGGTAACTAGATGTTTTTGCAATGGAGGACCGCAGTATACATGATCACATGATGAAGGGTCTGGTGAGGAACTAGGCCGTCCCCTAATGGTTTGCCATCAAACCCCCAGACTGATAGAGATTAATCGGGGCTATGGGGACCTCTAGTTTGCAGGCCCAGAAAGAGTCCGCAAACTTGCAGACCCAGAATCAATTAACGGTTGAACAGAAAAGCAAACATTTCTGTTGGATAATTCAACCAGAATAGTTAATTGACGTTGGCATACAATGGTTACTGAGGATATTCTCACCCAAGTAGATTATGGGCGGAAGCCTGGTGGTGGACGAGCTGCACAGGAGGCCCGGAGATAGTCAGCTCCTCCACAGTATAGGCAAAGTTGCTGCTATATCCGTCATTGTCGTTCCTCTGGGCTCAGGGATTGCCTGCCAAGCTGCATGGGTTCCAGTCTTTCCTCTTCAGGGCTTGGCATCCGAGCTCCAGCTAGGGCAGAAGCTTGGATGGGTCTCCGCTGTTCCCATTTATCCCCCCTGCTGGCAAGCTTGGTTTGTACATGAGAATTTCGCCCCATACGGTAAGCACTGAGCAAGACAAACTCCATACCAACCACTTCCAGTGGCCATGCTACCTAACATTAAGGCAGAATTGGAAGTGAGGCGATTACCTTGTCTTATCGAGTGCCAGTATTCACTGGCATCCTTCCCCAGGAGGGCTGATTGAACACCCACTTTAGATCCTCTAAGAACCTGGTGTCAAAGTGACATACAGGGTTATTTTGATGTGACCATTTCCAGAGGTAATAGAGACATAATAAATTGCACCTTTTGTTACATAATTTGGATGTTATCAGAATAGTGATCCCAATACACAGTACATTGCATCAAAAAGCCGTTACAGCAATCAGGGTGTCCATCAAACTTATCGGGTAAAGGGACAAGAGTTACTGGAGAGGTAGAAGACACAGCAGCTGCCACGGCGGTTTGGCTTGATGCAGGAAGGTGGTGCATACCCTCACTTAATAAATGAACCAAATCATTTAGCTGTTCTTCTTGATGTGCCAGCCTTCTTCCCACCTATGCTGGATCCATAAAGAAGGCAAAGTATTCTGTAATGAATACACAGAGAGGATCCAAGTGCAGAGTGGAAGGTAGGTTAATTAGAAGACAGGAGTTGTGGTCGAGCACAGGCTCCAAGATCTCAAATAATCCAATAACAAAATGGAGGGACAGGCTCAACGTCGGTAATACATGGGCAATCCATGGAGCAACCAGAACCAGAGAGACACAAATGCAAGAATCGAAAATGCAGACCGTGGAGACTATATGTCATGCACGAGAATACAAGCACGGTCATCCATAACACTGTTTGGTACAAAACACTCAAATCTGAGTGCATGGAACAGCTGGTTTAAGTAAGACAAGGTGTGTGGTTAAACAAAAATAAAGGACAACTTGGTGTAATGCAGCCAAACACAAATCAAATTTGATGATTTGTTGATGATTTTCATGTAACCGCACACCTTGAAATGAAATATACCATAGCCAATTAACAAAAAATATTAGGATGAAGTAGTCAGTTTATATATATATATATATATATATATATATATATATATATATATATATATAGTGCAAAAGTCTCAGGCAGTCCAAAGAAATGTTTAAAGCTGTTTATCTGGGCAGCAAGTGTACTTTGGCTTAGAACAAAAACCACAATTTAACATTAGAACATATGCAAATTAAGAGTAACAGAATCAAAACTAGTAATAATTTCTTCTGTTTTCTAAAACGTTACTGATATCTAGTTCGATGGTTAGATGAACACCGCTTCAGTTCCCAAACCTCTCCTCAGGGGCACCTCAGCCATTCCATGATTTTGTTAAATTTCACCAACAGCTCAATTAATTAAATAAAAAGTCAGTGACAGATTGACTAGCTGTATGAGATGTAGGTAGGTAGGTAGAAAACTTTAATAATCCCTAGGGAAGGTTTCTCTGGGAAATTCAGTTTGTGCTAGTGGCCTAGTCAAAAAACACTCGGCTGTACTGGATGGTTGCTGCAAATACTGGGGTGATTTTAGCAGAGGTTCTGAAATGGCTAAGCTGACACACTGACAGGCATATTATCATAGTTTTACACCAACAATTTAAACATCATTTTCTTTGCCTGCCTAAGACTTTTGCACAGTACTGTATATATATTATATATAAATATATATACAGTATATATATCATTATATATCATTTCATTATATACCATTATTAGATATATTATTGTTATATAATGATATATATATAATTTCAATTAGCATTTAATAATGTTCACTTGTATTATGAATACCATGAATACCTTATGCTGATAAGAATGACTGTATATTTATTATTAAGAAAGCACACAAGTCATTATATTAACATATTTAATAAAACACTAAAACACCATAATATAGAACCGTTATTAGGCTGCTCGAACTGCCTGTGCACCCACATGACATCTCTGGACCAATAAGAAAATAGTATATACCAAAGCCAAAGTTAATGTAAATGTAGTGATTGGGCAGGATCACTCATGACTGTTCATAACTCCGGGAAGACAGTCAGTACAGGCAGGGTTGTTCAGGAGAAGCTGGGTGTGGTTGCGGTTGATCTGGTGTGGGCGTGACACCTCATTTATGTTCATCTTCTTGGGACAAATTAAATCATCTTTCCAAAATCATTAAAATTATCAGCATGAAAAATATAAAATGACATGAAAAATCGCGGATCTGCAAGCACTTTAGTCACGTAGACAATAGAATAGAACTGAATTAACTTTTCCTTCACTAAGGAGTTTTAATGTATCTGTATTGTACATTCAGACAGGGGTGCACCTAGAGCTGGAGTGACCAATCTTATCCACAAAGGACCAGTGTGTGTACAGGTTTTTGGGATTTAAGTTTTTGGGAGTCTTTAGGTCAGCTGCTAAAATCCAGGTGTCAGTCGACTAATTAGTAATCTAATTAGGGAGACGCAGAGCAAACCCTCATACACGGCAGACTTTTCTGGATAAACTTGGCCACCCCTGCCGTAGAGATTTTGGCCATCATGCACTGGAGGTTCTAGACTATTTTGCCTGAGGGGCTAGACAGAGGCATTTTGTTCTGTTGGGGGGGGCAGGTGAATTTGACCATAATGCCCTTAATATTACATAAACTACACTGCCAGCACTGAGAAGGAATAGTCAATTTTGAAAACCGATGAGTTATTTATACAATGCTTTGCAGTGACATTTTACGGGTATGTAACTCACTCCGATTTCTTTAGACTGTCTTGCTTCCACAAGTTGATTATTTTCTTCTGTCATTATCTTCGTCTTTCACTAGCTGAAGCCATTCGACCATCCAGCACAGCCGGGCTTACATTTGTGCTTCGTCTGTTCCTGGCGCATATTGGGAGCCACCAACCCAAACCAATCCAATTATGTTCCACATGTTAGGGTCCCATTTTAGTCCCTGAAATCATCCAGACCCCTACTGCGGGCAGATCCCCGGCCATCGAGGCTTCCCACCTGGCAGCTGTGAGCAGGTTCTGTAGTGGAGCCTTAACGGCTTTTATGTTCTATGATCCCGTTATCTCCTGTCGTTCATTGGCTCAAATTAATTAATGGATAATGCATAATGGAGCTGTCACAATTACTCGAATTAAATTGACCATATGTGTGGCTGAGTGTGCACCCTGCAATGTGTGGTTGGTACCTACCTTGCACAAAGTGCAACATTATATTATATTATATTATATTATACAGCTGAACAATCACAGAAGAATACTTACAAATAATGTAATGCAAACCGAAAAGACTCTATTGATGAATTGTTTAAGACTCTCATACAAAATATGTGGGTTTTAGGAGGCGAACTATATTAGTTACTCTGGGAGTGTTGCGATTTGATATCTACCAATTGACTGTATTTTTAGACTTCACATTTAATGCTGCGTCATATTGGCAGCATTACCTTGCGAGGGGAAAAAAAAGAGTATCTGAGGCGAGCAGGTTTCAGAAATTTAGGGAAAAAAAATAACTGACAGAAGGTTAAGTGAAATGTGAAAGAGATCCGTCTTCAAAACACTGATACAGGAATGTGACTGTGTATGTTTTGAGGGGAGGGGTACTATTCCAAACAGCACAGGTTATATAGGCCTACCGGCCCTTGCCAAATGTAAGGTCACAAATCATGGAAAATTGTCAAATACCAGTTCTCATAACAACATATTTTGGACTATGGGAGGAAGCAGGCAAAACATGAGGAGAACATGCATACTCTACACACAGGGTGTAACCCCATAACCCTGGAGGTATAGGCTGATAGTGCTTCCCAGTGACACCCATAATTATAATCAAATGGTATGCATTTCTTTTGACCCAAATTAAAAATTAAGCTTAAACCAGAAATTCAGCAAATATGCTCAGGGTAGTAGTCAAATTCATCCAGCCACCACAAAATATAGTATGCAGAATAGTATTGTGATGCCATTTAATTGAAAATGTATTTGAAATTTAATACTCTTACGACGTCCCTCGTTAAAATAATACGCATTTTACTTAAGTAAAATTATTTAGGCTAGATGGAAAAAGGTTGACGATATGAAAATTGAGTTGGACACAAAACATAACTTAGATATTAGATGATATTAGTATTATGTACTTGCATTGCACTGCGCATTCGAAAAAAAGCTTCAGTAAATAAATCTAAAATCACGTAAAAAAAAAAATTTGCGCAATAAAGGAGAAACCTGCTGCGAACACGCGACGCGCTGAACAGGCCGCGTGCGGAGGGCGGGGCCTTGGTCTCCGCGAGACGCTGACGGCTACGCCGAACGAGCTGGGCGGCGGAAGTTTGTGAGCGATCGGTCGGTGGCGGTGGTGGTGAGGGAGCTCGGCTCTGACAAAGCGCTGGGCGCTTCCTCTCTCTTTACAATTGTCAAGTGGACGCGAACAGCGTAGAAGCTTCGGCCGCCGGCTGTGGGAGCCGACCGGGTGCAAAATGGCGTGTGGCGGCTTTACGTGCTCGAAAAACGCTCTTTGTTCCCTGAACGTGGTGTACATGGTGAGTGATCGCCGGAGCCCCGTTAGCTGTCTCGGCCCGGTGTATATGGGTCGTTCATCTGGGGCCGAGTCGGACCATAACCTGAGTACTAGCGCTTAGTCACCCGGCGATGCCCGCTTAGAATAGCCTGCTTCAAGCTGCTTTGTACTGATTTTCTGAGGTAAACTTCAATGTATTTATATACTATGTGTTTGTCGTATGTTACAACATGTCGGCTTTATTTGGACGAGAAGTTGATCAGTACAGTACCGTATACAATCCATTAGCCTAATGTGGATAATCGCGACCACACTGCGTATCGTCTGGCGGCGAGCCGCGTCGCGGACATGCCGGCACTGCTGGCTGGGTGTTTTGTTGTGTTTTAATGACTTTCTGTTGATCGTTGGTCGCATTTTTTAGTCACCGCGTGACTTTGAGGAAGCAAAAACCCGGAGGCGATGCGGGCACCCAGGCCTCCGGCAGGCGCAGCGCCACCTTCGTTTCCCTGCTATTTAATGAGATTAATTAAGTCACACAAGATGCAAGATTGAACAGTGCTGCTGATTTATTGCTGACTTCTGCACTCTTTTTTTAAAAAAAATGTGTTCTTCCTGAGAATAGGACGCAGTCTTTTATTTGCGGCTGTCATTTGAAAGCGATGGCAGCATGCATTTAGACGTGTTTAAATAGGTAAATAGAAGCAGAATTCCAGCGACTTCCAGCGTTTACTTGCTAAGAGGCTGTCAGATTTTTTTCCCTGGGGGGGTGCAATGTGCTGTTAGTTTATTTAAACGCTTTGATAAAGTTGTCCTCAGTTGACATTTGTCGGAGTATTTGGACAGCTGGGCTGCTCTAGTGTTACCGGTAGATCTTCTGCTGGTCCTGTAACAGATAGTTATTGGGTGAGTACTGTGGAAAAATAAGTCACATCAGGTAGACATTTGGCTTCAGTTCTCCTGGAGTTTGGAAAGAACAATGAAGAAACAAGTAATTAAAAAATATATATATTTAATGCGAGGCCTGTTTTGCATGATGCAGTTAATCTTGCCCAGCTCTCAGTAATAAATTATGCCTTTACATGAGGTTAACTGGTGGTAATGTATATGTAAACCTCAAGCCAAAGAGGTATCATCGAAGGGGTAGCTACAGCATCCTTGGCTGAAGATCAAGTACTGGATGCTGTTATTAGTTTGGTTTGTTAGCTGCTCACCACCATCAGTAAAGTGACCAGGAATATAAACCCTCTAATATACGGCCTCTGTATCCAGGTGTGATTAAGGATTCTGCATATGAACACGTGTGTGTGTTCAGTCAGTTTGGTAGTCATTTGCTTTGATAGAGGATGTGCTCAGTACAGCTGGTGCTCCAATTTTGGCTTCATGTATTAGAATATGCTTGTTTGAGGGGTATACCTTCTCAGGTATTTTATTTAAGAGATACTCAGTGTACGTCTTATTCTGTCTCTTCCCTAAATAATATCTGTCATATTCATTGAAGATTGTTCCTATAACAGTTTGCATGTGGACTGAGCTTGTTTAAATCAGGGACTGTGCAGTATTTTTGTTGCATTTTGTTAACCTGCCATCGACGGAAAATGAATCATGGCATTTTGAATGCTTGGAGCCTTGTTTTGCTTGGATACTTTTCGTGTTTTCGTGTGCCGGAAATTTGTAAAGGATTGCGAAGGATAGGGTGATCACAGGGATGCCTTCAGGGACGCAAGTGCAGGCTGACTATTTGGTTTATGTGGTACTGTATCTATAAATAGACAAACGTCATTTTGTGTTACCAATCTGGAGTATAAGTTAGAGGTTAATTTAGTGCTTAGCTGGAATGAAAATCAGCACATACTAGCCTGAAAGTTTAATTAATGAAACACACCAGTTTTACATGGACTGCACCTCGGTCACTTTTCCAAATATCAGCTATGTATAAATTAGAATAAGTCCTCTCTGTATCATTTAGATTAGATTTCCTTTTGCAGCCATGCTCTTACAGTCATGTCACAGAAGGCTTCATTGCTAATTTTTAGTTTATGCATGTATTATTGTTGAGGTTATGCTTTGTTTTACACAGGACGTGGGTCCCAAGTGCTGCTCTTTTGTTTTTATATTATTATTCATATTCATGATGTCTCTGAATTTTTGCTTCAGTAGATATTGCACTCTGCGTTTCATACCTGCCCTTCAGAGGATTCCCCCTGATTATAATTTAAATGATTTCTATCATGGCTTATGCTCTCTCTTTAGCTAGTGGGGCTGCTGCTGATTGGGGTAGCAGCCTGGGCCAAGGGCTTCGGCATTGTTTTCAGCATCCACATTATCGGTGGGGTGATTGCCGTGGGTGTTTTCCTGCTGCTCATTGCCATCGTTGGCCTCATCGGAGCCCTCAATCATCACCAAGTCATGCTCTTCTTTGTATCTTTTTTGGCCACAGCTGAAGTGTAAGGTAACAAGAGCCACCTGGCTTCCAGTTTAGATTAAGTACCGTTTTATAATATTACCTGTTACCATGAGTTTACTGGTCTTTTGATCAGAATTTGTTTGATCGGCAAAATTTATTTTTGTGATTGATATTAGAGACAATGGTAAAACAATACATTACTGCTACACTGCCGGTGACATTTCCTTGACTGCTTTTTCAGTATATGGTCATTCTCCTCTTAGTATTCCTTTTCCAGTTTGGAGTGTCCTGTTCTTGTTTGGCAATGAACCGTTCACAACAAGTGAGTATTTGGTAATATGTTGGGTTTCTTCTTCTGTCAAAATGTCCTACACATTATTCTTCTCTGAATCATTATTGTTCGAATGTCCCCGCACCCCCTTCACTCGTCTTTTTGATCATTTTTGTTGTCTGCCTTTCCCTCATCACCCATATTCTCATCCTTACCAATTGCCCACATGCACCTCCGTCTCATACCTACAGGTGGCGCTCCTGAATGCCACCTGGAAAATGTTACACAACGAAACGAAGGTTGAGCTGGAGATGAATCTGAACTGCTGCGGACTGCTGAACGTCACAGCCGACAATCAGCACTTTCGTAGTGATGTCTCTTCCTGCCAAGCTGTAAGTAGCTCTACGCTGAGACGTGGGCTGTTTTTCTGCGTTAGTCATTAGGACTGGAAACGACACGGTTACTGAATCTAAACAAAAGGTTGTGTTAGTCTAATGTTTTTTTTTTTTTTTTTTTTTTTGTAATGTCACCATCCAAAACTCTGACTGTGTCAAAACAGTTTTAATTGCACCAATGCGCCATAGTTGCATTCATTTGCCCCAAGACATTTAACGAGAGTATGTGGCAGTACATCATACATGGATACTAAATTGATAATGATACAGGAATAATCGTATTTGAAATTTCAGTAATAAATGAAAATTGAATTTCATTAAAAATCCTTTACTTCTCCAGAATCAAATGCTTAGCTATGTGACTGCATATGTAGAAATATAGAAACTCCAACTTAAAGCAGGGATGTGCAACCAGTGTTACCAGTGCTTAGGTTCTGGCCTAGCCATCTATTCCAGTCACCAGTTCTGTGCTTTTAAGCAAATGGTACTTGCCTAGGAAGGCCAAAGCTTAAAATGCTACGTTTCAGGTTCTACCTTTTCTGTTTTGGATTGTTTTGCAGTTCACCTTTGCTTTTATTTATTTAATATTTCACTCCGTTCTTAATATACTACATCATCTGTTTCAGCAAACTTGTGGCCTCTCAAGTTTCTTTTCTCCCTCATGCCTTAATACCTTATGGAGGTTAATCATATATATTTTTGTTTTGCTTTAAAGATAAATGTTTTTTATATTTTTTGAGTGGGACTGAATAAAGCACCAAATTCTCAGGACGCACCGAATGCCACAACAATCAGCTCAATTGAATGAGCAGGAATGAGCAGGAGAGGCTTTGAATGATAGTGATTGGCTGGCAATCAGCTGTGGTTTGAAGCTTGAACTTGGAGACACAGGAAGAGTTCTGGTTGCCTGCTGTAACTATGGAAGGGGAGAACCTGGTGAAATGAGAATTAATTCATTAAACATGATGATTGGCAGACTGAGTTCCCAGGAAAACTGAATAATCCTATGAAATTAAAGCAACTTGTTGATCTGTGCTTGGTATCTTTTGAGAACCGGATCTAACAGGTATGGACATGCTGCCTGTGGCTCTGTCTCCTCCCCAGCAATGCCGGAACTCTGTCTGCCAGACCTGCGGAGAGAAAATGCTTCTGCACTCAGCGCAAGCTCTGAAGATCCTGGGTGGGGTCGGCCTGTTCTTCAGTTTCACAGAGGTCAGCTTGTCTTACCTGGAGAGCAAGGCCAAAGTTCTCCTTTACATTATCACCCCCCCTCCCCCCCCCCCCCGGAGCTTCCCGCTAGTGTGTTTGTTGTTCATTTCAGATCTTGGGCGTGTGGCTTGCTGCTCGATACAGGAACCAGAAGGACCCCAGGGCCAACCCCAGTGCTTTTCTATAGGGCTGCGCGCACACACACACACACACACACACACACACACACATACACGGCGTGCAGCACGGACACGCACACCCACACCACATGTGCCATGTAAACGCACAGCAAGTACTCGATCTACAATCCTTTCTCATTTTCTACTGAGCCATTTATCATATATGCACAGAAATGCATAAACAAACACAAGAAATATTATTGTTGACAAGCAGAGACTACAAAAAAGCATGTGGACACAAACATTCGTAATCCATACAGTATTTTCTGGTGTTTGTACAGTAGTTCCTGAGGACTTTGGTTCCCTGTTTATAACTTTTTACCTTCTTTGCTCCTGCCTGACCTCCTCGGACTTTTGTTCCCGCCAGACATAATTACCTTGTTCTGCCTTGTCCTTAACTGAGTGATCACCTGGTCTAGTCTGCCTTTCTCAAGTCTTTGTCCACAAACGCAGCCTCCCCAGCGTGCGGCCAAGATGTCAATACGTGAACTTGCCATGCCTCTTGCCCCCTGCCCCCATGGTCTCTCAGGGGATAGATACAGCTGAAACACCACATTCTCCATTTTAGCCACACAGTGAGATCCTGGCAGTGTGATGTCAGTGCTCTATGTTGGCCAGGGGAACATCTGCTCCGAGCCTCAGAGTGGCTTAACCTTTTCTCCAACCTGCTCCCCTTTTAAGCCTGTCTTGGATATTACTAGGAGAAAGTCATGCCTTGATGTCAGTACACAAGCCTCTTTAGCGTAGTGTATTATGCTGAGTGTGCCAGTTAGATAATGAAGTTCATGTGCTATGTGCTAGTTTATTTTTGTGCTTTTTTTTTGTATAAAAGTAGAGTAGGGCTCTAAATGCTAAGGGACAGCAGTAGCCAATGTCATATCTGAGATATGGCTAACCTGGATGAGGGTGGAGACGGAAAAAACGTAAGCCAAACTCTGCGAATGGTAGCCGTACAGGAAGCATCTCACAATGTCAGCTGTAACATCCACGTGACGGGCATTGAGGCCAGATGGTCTCGACAGTCTTACCTTTTCGTTCCGCCACCTCTGTGGACATGTGTTCCCGAAGAAGTAAATGGGATGTCTGACCTTTTGTGCTGAAGCAGAAGCGAACCCTCTAGTGGGTGCAAGACAGACTACATTATCAGATTCCTGCATTGCAGAGGCCTCTTCACCTTAGCCAGGTCTAATAATCATGAACCGTGTGAAAACCCTGCTCACTATATCCCAGCCGTAACACAAAACTCCTCGTCAAATTACATGCATAAAAATTCTCTTAATTATAAAAATTATATTCGGCACCTTGATTTATAGTTTTTATAGATATTCTAATGGTAATGGTCATTCGCACAATACTATGTAGGTGAGATGGTGAAATGGGGTGATTACACAGAGGTACGTTATTGCATCACCATGTCAATAAATTGATCAGCAAGTTATGTCCCTACAAACGAACCGCGTGGTGTGTGGTGCATATGACTTTAATGACCGTGGGATATTTTTGATGAGTTGTCTTAAGCTTATTGGAAATCTATGAAAACGGTTCCAGGAGGGATTCCTGACCCATATGAGAAAGGGCATATGCTCCGTCAGGCCTGGCTTCAGGGTGCTTTCTGCAGCATTTGTTGACACTTATTTAAATGTAAGTGCAGTACTTCTGATTATTTTAAAATGAGTCCAGTCCAAATGCATGTTTTGATAGTTTTTATATGCAGTTAAACCAGAACGAGAACTCATCTCAAGTATGAGTCTTGATGGTTGATTAGGATATCTAGATGTCTAGAGAAAAGACAAACCCATCACAGAACACTCTGGCCGTTGGCAGTATGGCTTCCGTTCTGGTTTAAATGCGCAGACCTGCGACACGTCTCTTTATCACGGCAGGGTTCTTTTTGAGCTGTTTTTTTTGCCAAATGATCAGTTTCAGTGTCAAATTGATTTTTTTTTTTTAAGAACATTAAGTATTACTTTATTCTCTCTTCCTGAAGAAATGATTTGCAGAGACGGGAATTTAGTTCCATGCAGTTTACCGTATGCTGACACTAAAGCTCAGCTTCAAGGAACGTCACCACAAAACCACACATGATCTGTATTTTTGATTGTTAACTGTAGGTACTATGATGTTACTCAAACAGATGTAATTTTTTCTTAATATTGAAATAAAACTGCAAAACCTTTAGGTAACTCCAGTTTCATATCCTGTTGAAGTCCCTCAAGTTCTTTCCTGATTAAAGTTGCCAGTGAACCTTTGGGTGCCCCACTTCTTGCACCTACCCCTGTCTCTCTCTCTCTCACACACACACACACACACACACACCATAGACTCGCACGGCCTGTGAGGACACGCCTTCTCAAAGAGCAGCGTTTATTTGTCATGACTATATTAATACAGTTACTTTACAGTAGTTTGTACTAATACTCATGTTTTGCATGTCTAAAGTTAGCAGGGAAGGGTTAGAGCAGCAGAAACTGGAGTGAAGTCGAGGCACAGACACAGGTGACGTTTAAACACAGTGATACTCCCTACACATGACTGTCTGTAATACAGCCATGGATTTTATTGACCCAAAAACAAATTTGTTTCTCTAACATCCTAAAGCCAGCTGTTGTCTTGTTCCTATATCAGTATGTGTCTATCTATCAGTAAAGCAATGACTTTAGTTAGTGACGCTTAGTATCTGCTGGCAAAAGTGTCTGTTTTGGTTCACTTGGTCCTGACAAAGTTGCTGCCACTGACCTTTGGCTGCTCCAGGTGCCCCCCCCTCCCCAGAGCGCTGGTCAAAATGTAATGTACTATATAAACCATTAGTTGCATTTCCTCCAGCAGGCAAACCTAACAATCATGGGCTGAAATCTGGGGGTACAAATATATACTGGCATCGATGTCACACCCCCCCCCCCTTTCCACCCCCAAATTCAGTGCCTGGATTGGCTGTTCAAAGTTCCATTTTCAATCAATGCCTTTAGTTATTTGCTCAGACCTACTGCAGACTCATCCTATGCCCAGGAAAAGGCCAGTTGTGGTCACAATATTCCCTGGCTCTATGGCCCCTTCATCCCTCCTGAAAATAAGGATGCTCCAGAGCGCTCAAGGCAGAGATTCTTCGTAGAGGGTCAAAGGTTAGCATCTCCTGTAGAAAAGAATATTTATTTTCTACACATGAAAATAAATAAGAATAAATTTTCTGAATTTGATACAGAACTTCTTGCCTGCAATGTGCTTGATATCACACTAACCTTTCCCCTAATTCTGCCAAGCCACATTCATCTTACCTTCAACAAATCCGCCCCCTGGTGGCTGATTTCAGGGACGCAATCTGTGATTGGACAGGGACCACAGGGGCTGAAAAGGCACCGTGAGAGCGTGACATCTGGCGGCCATTCTTCCTCTGACGGCAAGCCAATCATACTGCAGAAATGTTTGAAAAAGGAGAAGGTACAGAACTGTTCTGGGAACACAAAAGCGAGGTTTAACTTCTACTTCCCAGATACTGCACTTAATACTCACTCAAAAATTTTCCGTAGCTGATCCACTTCTGAGTCACCGCAGAACAAAGGCCTGAGGGGAGATTTGGAGTAATGAGAGAGCATGTCATTCCAAAAGGCAGCATTTCCCGTAACGAGATGCAAAAGGGCGTTTCGAGCGTGTCACCGTCAGCTGTACGGCACATTGCCTGTTTTGTGTCAGGCCTACTGCCACTTGTCAGAGTGATTAGAAGTTCCTGCATCAAATCTCCCCTTATTTGCACACTGTGACAGTTGGTCTTGAGTCAGATTGATAAACAGGCATTTGGATTTTCATCTTTATCAGTAAACCACAGGTTAGAGGTTGCACTGCTCCGATGAACCACATGATGTCAGCAAAAGACCTTTCAGAACAAAAAAGACGCTTCGGGCTGACACACACAGAGGGCCTAAAATGGACGGTTCTCAAAGTTAAACGTGAAGCCCGTGTGTAAACAAGCTCAGTTTGACTCACTTGCGTCGGAACATCTCTGCAAAGATGCAGCCCGTACTCCATATGTCAACTGGAGTTGCGTAGGAAGCCTGAAGCAGAACTTCTGGGGCACGATACCACAGTGTTACCACCTAAGAGAATGAAAATGTACAGGGGGGGGGGGTCATGGAGCAGGCCATGGATGTCAGGAATGCTGTGAACCAAGGGTAATTTTACTTTGAGATCTGTCACCCGTCTGAAAATCAATGGTCAAAATCAGTATCCTGCTCATGATGTACAAAAAAAAAAAAAAAGTTGACTCAAGGTGATCAGAAAGGTGACCTAGCTAACTTTATTTTAACAGTGCACCATTCTCCGAAAAGTGCTCTGCTGGCCCGTCTTTGTCAAACGGCTGCCAGCGGCTGAAAAGCATGCAAATCGAGGCAGGTACTTACCACCGGGGTGAGCGCCATGTGACAGCTGTAGATGCGAGCCAGGCCGAAATCTGCCAGCTTGACCTGCCCTCGGCTGGTCACCAGGATGTTCTCTGGCTTCAGGTCACGGTGCAGGACGCAGTTGGAGTGAAGAAACGCCAGTCCGTGCAGCAACTGATGCATCAGGTCCTATCAAAGAGTGGAACTAATTGGTTCCTTGAACGGTTTGGTCGAACTACAAAGGCCAGCAGTATACAAAAGTGCTGGCTTTAGAATGCCTAGAAATTCAAATGTAGAGGGGGCACGTGCTTACTCGTATCCGGTCTGCGGGGAGTCCTGGAGCAGGGGCCTTGCTCAAGTAGGTCTTGAGATCTTGATCCACATGCTCAAACACCAGAGTTACTTTGGTCTCCTGGTCTGTCCGCAGCGTGGCACACACATCCATGAGCCTGGGTCACAACACCCACACAGTGACACTTCAGAGGACGCTCCCAAGCCTCACGGCCACGCAGACTGCTCAATGTGGGCATGGCGCCATCTTACTTGACCACGTTTGGATGTTCAAACTGCTCCAGTCGCTTGAGCAAGGCCACTTCTCTGACCGTGGACAAGGGAAGGCCATCCTGGTTGGTCTGCACACGCACGCTCTTCAGAGCCACAAACTGGCCGCTCTGGCGGTCCCGTGCCTTGTACACCGTCCCATAGGCACCACCGCCGATCTCTGCGACACGCTCATACTGCCGACCGCACTCCTGCGCCATCGCCCAGCCTGCCAGCTACACAAGTCAGGATGGAATTAAGAATACCATCGATTGCATTCCTCACAGCCTCATTTATTTATATTTAACAATAACACCAACAACATTTAATATAATTAGCTCTTCTATCAAAAAGAGCGAGGTCCATCTTCCAATAGTCCCCCCCCCCCCCAAATACTCAGTGTTCAACCCTAAGCTCACACCCTCTGCCTCATACCCATATATCGGCACCATCTCCACTCTTTTCATATTTATGCCCCTGGTCACGAAACCCCAGTCAGCCGAATTCCTGAGCAGGGGCTGAAGTGAAGGAGGTGTTGGAATCTGACCTGATATCCAATGAAACAAGAGTCGAGTCAAAAAGGCATTCCTGAGGCAGACCACAGAGCCCCAGGCACCCTGTCGACGGTGGAAAAAAAGGGAAAGTTAATAGGAAACAACTTGGATATATTTTTATACATCAGCCGTGTCACGGCACCAAGAAGCAGCCTGTCATTGGAAAGACTTTTTTTTAAAAGTAATCACACTGTTCAGTGTAAAGCCCCACGTCTCCCAAGAAAGACCCTGACCAAATAAGTCAGAAGATGGATGGATTGTAATTTTTTTTGTTCAAGATCACATCCACTACAGTTATATTAAAATATTAAATTTTAACTGACAAAACTCATTTATTGGTTGATTATGACAATAATCAAAAAATAACCTTGAAGTATATTTACGTCTTGGGAGGGACAGAATGGAGAGGTAAATATGTTTATATTGCTACCCTTGCCATGGTTTACGATTAATCACCTTTTGCATATTTATGAATCGTCAAGTAATGGGACGGGGTAGGTGATTTCTGTGCGACGTACAAACACTGCATGCATTCCGCAAATAAGAAAGCATTCTTCAATTGCATTTGAAATCAGAAACCCAACATTTCGTATAATCGACTCAAAATGGAATGAAGGGCTAGCAGCCCCCACAGCTCCGTCTGCGGCATGCGGATATCCTGTAGAACTGCAAGCGACACGCAGGCCTTCCTGAGAACCAGCGGGCTGTCATAACGAGCAGACAAGTTCAGCTCTGGGGCGGAGGACGTTCGTTAGCAGCTCCCGTGTTTTAAGAAAGCATGCATCACTTTAGTTTCGGAAGCCTTTTAAAGCGAGTTCGATGTGGCCACTGTCACCTGGGGTGGCGGGGGGGTGGGGGGAGCGGAAGGCCAAGCGCGGCAGATGATGGCTCGGCCGGGGCGAAGCGAAAGCGCTTCCCGCGAACACGTGGTGCATAATAAAAGCGCTCTTTTCTTTGTTAATTAATCGCTAAAGACCACACTCCGGAGAGTCCCTGAGTCTCCAACCCCTCAGCACTGCGTCCCTAAAGACAATATGGTATGATCGATCCAGACTTCGGCAGCCAAGTAGCCAATATGGGACGAAGTGGATACAATGTAAACAAATAAACTTTAAAAGTAATTAAGAAAGTAACGTTTCATGTAGATGCAAAATGGGAAAGTAATCGAAGCAGCACAGCTAACATAACTAAACATTAAAAAAAACAACACCTTAAGTATCAACAACATGACGGCCTAATAAATACCCATTTTAAAACCAAAATATGCATGAAAGATTAAGATGCCTCACTCACCACGCTTTTTTAGTTCTTTATACAGACAGCCGAGTTGCTCTAATTCACGAACAAAATCATCTCCCGCATCGACTCCTTTTTGTCCCCGATAAGTCTGTTTAGCGGCAGCTCGAGGTCTTTCTCTGCTTATATTACCGCGCAAAATGTTTTCTTTTTAAAAGCACACAAAACTTTGACCTGACTTCACTTTTTCCAAGCACTTCTACCGAATACCATACTTAAAGTCCTTCCTGCGGCGCCAAAGGCGGGGTTGGCACGCCCTTTTGCTTTGGTACAGCCAATCAGCTTCTTACCCCTGAAAAAAACCCGCCTGACTTGAACAGTCACTCCACCCAGTTTTGTATATAAATATATATAAAATATATATATATAATATATAAAATAAGCTTAAAACTCTTAATGTATATGCAGGAGATGCAAATACTGCCTGCAGCCCTTCCGTCAAGTTTAATTTATAACAATAAGTGCCGGTTTTATGCATCATATTGTGTATTAAAATACAGATTACGAGTAGTGCCTTTTGTAATTCGACTGATAGTTGTAGGATATCAAATAGGTGTCTGTTGTCGACAATAGAGAAACAACTATTGTTTAGCACTATAGCTTTTAACACGTTTGTGTATGTTCTGGGTTGTCATTTTAGAAAAGTTTGAATGCATTTGTGTGCAACTTATCAGACAGGGCTGGCTTTGAACGTCAATGCAGACTGTGACAGCCTCCCCTCCGCCTCCCCGACGCGCTCCGAGAGATTAGTGTCGTGGCGCTGGCTGAGCTCGCGGATCCTCCCTTCCTCCTGTAATACTGCAATTGGTCGAAAACCGCTGTTGCTAGGCTCGCCTGCTGCTCTGCCTGGCCGGGAGAACCCCTACATTCCGGAGTAAAGTGGGAGAGACGACACCATGCGTTTAACACAAATGATGCATTCTTCAATTCATGGCTCCTCAAAGATAGCGGAGATGAATGTGAGCGCCAGAAAAGGCTCCGCAGTTTGTCTTCTGCTTTTTTATCAAGAAAGCGCAGCTGAGTAAATTGTGTATAGTGAAATATTTTAGTGACCCACAAATTGGTTGCTACGATGTATTAATTCTTTGGGTTTTGACCAAGAATGATGGTATTCACACGGTTAAGACTTCCGATAAAAAAAAAACAACAAAACAAATCTCCAAACACAATAATATCATCGGTAACGTTTCTTTTCCAGCCTGATTGCAAAGGTATTTATTGTGTGTCATTTGGGGATCCTTATTCTACTCCAAAAAAAAATAAAAAATAATCCCTTATATGTGTTTATTATTGTTAAGAAACGAAGGTACGTTAGGTGGGAGGCGGATTTTTCTGGGTGCTGCGTCTGATTATTTTAGACTAACATATGGTGGTAAAATAAAATGCATTGCAAAATTAAGACAAACAATACATGTATGCGTGTATTGGATACATATATGTGTGTATTGGAGTATTGTTTACTAAATTGCTCTGTTTGCGATGTACGCGATAATCTTGGATTCAGATAGTATGATGCGTGAATAAGATCTCTGTTTTACAAAATGATAAGAATGAGCAATCAATACACAAGAAATAGCAAGAAAATGACAATGAAAGGTACAAAATGTGTCAGTTTCAGGTGTTTTATTTGTTTTATATTTATTTATTTGTTGGTAGGTCAATATTATAAAGGGCGGTTGTATATCAGTCTGCCTGTTACCGCGGCCATTATCTGGCTGGTTGGATTAATAAGGTGTGAAGTTTCTCATATGGGTGGTTGGTTGTGTAGTGATTATGGGCTTTTCGTGTGCTGTTTATGGGTTCAAATATCAAGAAACCTCCACTCTAGTGTACTCCAGCAACATAATACATTCAGGTCCTTAAATGATTAGGTGAAAGCAGCAGACAAGCAAAATGTTCTGTCAGAGCATACTGAGAAGTAAAACTTTAAGTGATCTATCCAGATAACAGGCAGGCGATGTTTTCCTATGCAATCATTACAGCTGTTCGTTAACAATTAGCTAGCTAACTTTGGATATAATGTGCACTATGCTTAATTGTGCTTCCAAATTCCTTAAACAAGCTTTCACTTAATTCTACTCTCAGAAGGCTTGTTTCCCCTATTTAGTCCAGAGTTATTTGTGTTTGTTTCAGCATTAAGTTTAGCATCTCATGGCTGTTTTTCTTGCATACAAATATGCATACAGTAGTTAAATATCTTAGCAGATAAATGTGTGTGTGTGTGTGTGTGTGTGCAAGCAAAATTTGACTTTCTGGATGAAGACACATTTGTAAATTTAATTATAAATTTAAATAAACAAAGACTGGAGGCCTGGAGTTTCTCTTAAGCAGCAGAGAGCACAAGGTTGGGTTACGCCCTGGTCAGGATGCAGTCCTTCGCGGACCTGGATGGATGGATGGATAGATTGATGGATGAAATAAGCAATACTAAATGATACCCATATGATTTTACAATCAAAACAAAGGGCGATTTTCAGGTCTACTTTAGAGGTTGCTGTGTGGCAGGGCACTAAGTCAGGGGAGAGCGCCCTCTTGTGATCGAATTGCAGCATGCAACACTAACCTAGGTCTCCTCAGGGCCAGTAGGTGAGGCCTACTAATAGAGCATTTTAAAACGTATTGATACAAATGGATTACCGCCGTTAAATTGTGGGGTGGCATGGTGGTTCACACCTGCACGGTTTGTGGTTCGAATGCCACCTCAGTTCTGTAGGTGTGGAATATGCACATTCTCCATGTCATGCAGTTTTCCTCCCACAAACCAAAGACCTATGTGACACTTTTCCACACAAGAACTGACCCGTTACACAGAGAGAGACTAGTCCCAGCGCGGTTCCAGCTCGCGTTGGCCCGGTAAAGGCGTTGCCCAGTCTGGATAGCGACAGTTGCATATAACCGGAGAGATGCTTATTTACTGTTCACACGCTGTACATCATGATTGACCACGTGTTGTTATTTTTATTTGCTAATTTCCCCTAGTAAGTCTGTGAGAATGGCAGTCTTGTGCAAGTATCAAACGCTAGCAGAATTAACATTTGCTTGCGTAAATTTGCATTCCAAATGATGTCTGTTCAGCTCTTCTATAGTACTTTTGAAATAGGAGGCTGGAAATGTTTACGTTCTGAGTTTTCAGGAATGCACCATTACATCGCGATGTGTAACAATACTAATAATGAATAATATAGAACATATGCTTTTTCCCTCATGTAATCCTTGTGCAGGACACCGGTATCTCCACGCATTTCGACCAATCAGATGGTCAGGTTTCCGGCCTTGCGTGTAAGCAGGGTCATGTCAGAACCATTGCAGCTAGGGTGCGGCTCGCCGTACTTTGCAATGAAAAACCGCCAAGTCGCGGTACAGCATGGTAAGGCTTGGTTCGTGGGGGCCGTGGAAAAGCACCAAAGTAAACCCAATTGGTGTCTTTAAATTGTTCGAAACGTGAGTGTGTATATACATGTCCTGCCATGGACCAGCTCGCGGCCTGTGCTGCCTGCCTGAGATAGGCGTTAAGTCCTTCAGGACAAATGGAAGACAGAGTGATGGACTTTGGGCTGCGCCAAAGCTCACAGATTACAGCATGACGGTTAGTCACAATGTGGCATCATTTTGTTAGATAAATCAACAACAACGTGGTTTGTTTTCTTTCTTCCACACATTCTCTGTTGCGGTGCGCCTAATCCCAAAATGATTTCAAAGACGCCAGTATTCAATTAGCCCCGTCGGTGAAGTACGGACACAGAACGTTTCCGGTCTTCGGACACATCCAGGCAAGCGTGGCCTTCCACCCTGGCAGCCGGCTTTCTGGGGATCGCATGCCAGCCCCCCCACCCCCCTTCCTATGAAGTATGCCCATATGCCCTGTATATTTTCTTGGAGTGGCTGCAGAACGGCGCTGACTGGGGTGACCATCTGTCCACCAGCAGATATAGCACAGTGTCCGCAGCCGCGGCCTGGTGGGGGCCCAGCAGATGCAGGCAGCGTCGAGAGGCTTGTCTTGTCTGTGTGGAGGCAGAACATTAAGTGCTATAGCCACAGCCCCTGACATTTATATAAGGGTGGTGTCAATAATGACTAAGCAATTATCTTTCATTAGGGAAACATCCAAACAGTCTCCGAGTTACTGCGGTGTTTCTGATAATACTTTGCTGTTTTGACAGACCATCATCGAAAGCTGTGTAATAATCCCCAGGGCAGTTTACTCTCCTGGTAACTTTCCTAGACATCATCCACTGCCAAATTTGTTTAATAGCAAGTCATGATGATAACGCCCATTAATTGACATTGATTTAATTAAGTGCAAGGATGAGGGATGTTTTGCCCGGGAAGAGGACCGTCTGCTCCCCTAAGCCGATTCTAAAGTCGCCCGATCCTGTCTACCGGCGAACACGAGGGAGACACTGAGAGGAGTTCGGAGCCCGTTCTTTTTGTACTTTGGAGTTGCTGCCAGCACAGCCTGTTTGCAGTCGGCGCGGTGACGTGGCGGGGCGCGCTGAGCGCACGGTCGGGTCGTGCTGCCGCACGCCACGCGCCGCTCTCCTCGTAACGCTTGAGTGGTCGCGCCGCGGAGCTTCGCTACTAACCCGTGCGCCATATGGCGCGACCTCCATCTTGAGAGCTGGTCAGTGTCGCCCGCATTCCCATCACACGCCCCACAGCCCTCATTCCCGCTTCTGGAAGCTTCTTCATCCACCTCTCCTCACCGTTTTAGGAAAACAAAAAAACGGGGAGGGGGGGGGGCCTGAAATAGGCAACTCGCCTGCCTGCCTGCCTCCATGTGTCAGAGCAAGCTGAACATTTATTCCAATTTCTGCCAGCATCATTTGACTGTTTCAAATTCCCCTATTAGTCAAAACAACATTTTTTTTTTGTTAAACACAAATAAAAATAGGCTGCAGATGGATTGCTGTCCAATTCAGGGTACATGCTGCCTTGTGCCCTGTGCCTCCAGATCTCCATGACCCTGATTGGTTGAGCAGTTCTTGAAATTTTATCTATGGGAATAAAGAATTGGCAATCATACTACTCACGAAGACAGAGATTTATCTATAGCCTGGCAATAAATAGTAGATAGACATCAGCTGCGTGTGCTTCTCATAATTAACCTATGCACCATTGATAGCCGCCCCCTGCTCATTCTGAATGTACCATCTAACCCATTGATGTGTACTTCCAGCATTGCTGTATATGACGCTTGTACGTCCTATAGTACAGTTAGCAAAACAAAGAAGATACGAGACATCCCAAGATGACATGATGAAGATATTCTCATTTTCTGCCTCATTCTTGTGCCCTGATGTTTGTGGCCCCACCTTCTGCCTTCATTGTTCACCTCTTCACCGCTTTGTTTTCCTTTCTCAATCCTTTCCCGCCGTCACGTGAGTTGCACTCCAGATTAAAAATGAATAACGCCTTATCGACATCCTGAGCGATACGATTTTGTCTGCCTGACATTTGCTGCTCAGCATCCCGGCAGCGAACAAATGTCTAATGGCACCATACATTTCAGCACCCAGGACAGCAGCATAATCTAGTTTCGGTATCGTCTTGTGGCACATGATAGAAAACAATGGCAACAGCTATTGGAGCATGTAGCCTGTTTGCAGGCTACATCATACAAAAGCTTTGATAGCACACAGGCTAGAGATACTCGGGCTCAACAAATCCATTCCATTTTTAAGAGGCTGTTTTGTTTTGCAGAGACCGGCTGCCCAGCCAGGGATGCCACGGTACCTTATGCCATCATAATGCTGTCTCATGCCTCTGCAGTCTCAGGTTCAAATTTGCAATTGATAAGGTCATGTATAGCGATGAGGGATATCAACTTCCATCCACAGTCCAAAGACATGCTATCAAGGTGACTCAACTGCTCAGAGATGAATGCAGCATGTAAGCATTTAGATACCCCTACAAAGAGGTGACATCCCACCCAGAAATCTTTATCATTTATTTGGGGTTGAGGAACGTATTTACAGGTGTGCAGGCACCTCAAGTCAATAACTGTTTAAAACCATTGGAAAGGAGTCTCTCGGAGGAACACAGTGTTCTCTTGACTCAAACAGAGCAACTGTGATTTTCAGGCAAACGAGACATCCAGCAATGTAGTCAATTCTGCCGACCAGAAATATACGAATGAGCAATGATGGCAGACACATCATACGGCTCATATTGCACTTGTATGTAAAATGCCGCTACACATCTACTGTTTTTTGTTTTTGAGATTGTGTATTTAAAGAATGTCGGTTATCAGGTATTTATCGTATATTAAAACGTTTAAAACAATGGTAAAGTATTCTATTTGTAAACAATTATTAATTGGAAGCAAAGTTAACATTAATATAGCCGATTTAATATCCACCAAATTGTAGGCTACCCAGATATGTTTTTGACATTTTGTTGTAGTTAATAATGTAATATCTAAGCAACATATGACTTGAATGTCTACATTGCCAGTGTAGAGGACAGAGTTTGATATGGGGGGACAAAACTTGATAATTTAAATACAAAGTTCTATAAATTGGGGGCGATGAACGAATCCGAATTAAATTTTGGGGGATACGTGCTCTCCGCCCCCTTGTTTCTACGTCCCTGCGTGTACACAAAGCGTATGGAGATGTGAAATCATTAAGACCGTACACAATCTTATATATTGTACTTACTATAAAGGTATAATTTAAAACGTAGAGTGCCGTTCCACATTTTTGTTTTGATTGCCGCTCCCGTAAGCTCCGCAGGACACCTGGCCATTTTGGCCCGTCCAGGTGACACCAAGGTTTGCTTCAGATTTCCCGGGTTCAGCTGTCTAACACGTGGCCCCGCGTCACGTAGAGATCAGCACCTTGGACAGCGGCGCCTGCCAATACGCAGCAAAACGGCCGATTTTATTCTCACCGCGAAAAAAAAACATTACGACCGACAGAGCGAAAGGCGGACAACATCACTGGTAAACATATTTCAATTTTTATTATTAAAATGCCGCTACTGAAGAAGGAGCATTTATTGTGGTCCTCGGCGTCCCTGTCGACGAGGGATCTGCTTTCGCACTAATATTTCCTCCAGAGCTATTCTAAAATCGTTTTTTTTTATTTTCATCGGACCGATTGTCGTTTTTTTTTTTTTTGGTACATCAAATCTGTGTCTCATCATGTCTATCTGAACGGGGAAATCGCTGCATCCTTTTTTTCTCCATTCCCGGTACATGGTCTGCAGGAATCGTTGCAGACGGAAAGATCAGCATGGATGCTCGATGGAAGACGGATGTGTGTTTTCATGCATATTTTGGTAACATTTTAAGATTTGATGTAAAATGCGAACACGTTGGATTGTAAAACGGATTTCGGCGGTGTTCGGAGGGGGGACGGAGAGGGACATATTTTTGAGGCATCAAACAGAAAACATACAGTAAAGAAACGAAAAAAAACAAAATGATCTGATAGCTGGGATGGCATTGAGGGACAAAAAGAGAGACGATTTTGAATAACAACTGATTTGAAACGGCCTTTTCCTCTTTATAATTCTGGATTATATCAACGGACGAGACATACACATGGAGGGGAGTTTCTGATTTTGTAATATCTTCTGATTTTTAAATGTCATTTCATGTGATCCTTCTCCCTCTATCGCCGTCCGCTCGATAGGATTCCTGTTTTTCCTTGTAGTCCCAGGACGACACATCTCAAAAATCTAGATGTCCTCCGAAACCATATGCAATTGCCAGTGAAACGTTCCGGTATTTTTTGCGGTCCGGTTTTGTTTGTCGCTCCAACATACATATTGCCTTTATTGTTTCGGCAGCCTATTAACGCTACCGGAAAGCTTCGGCCCGTTCACGAAAGCAGCCCTTTATTCCGCATCGGTTAAAGAAAACATACAGTCACCAGGGTGGTAATCACCGCGACCAAATGTGTTTTCTTCTATTTAATATCATTGAAATGTTTTTTAATATTTATTGAACGTTTATTTTTTAGTATTTATTCGAGTATTTGCTCGGCAGTCATGTTTTTTTCTTACTTTGACATTTTATCTTGATAGTCCCATGCCCTCTAGCTGGACGGTAATTGTAATAATATAATTAATAATACCACAGCATTTTATTTCCATCATTACAATTACAAATAATCGTTATTATTATTATAAGCCACACCTGGCTTGCAAAACTTGCATCCGGAATGAATCACTTTTTGCACTTATACTGATCATTTTTTTTCTCATCCTACAGCCACATTTGCATATGTAGTAAATGATGTTTAAGTATCGGATCCGCATGTTTTTTAACGAACTCAAAGTATTGGTTTTGATGCGATCCGGTTCGAGACGGGCCGATCCAGACGCAGACGCAGACAGGCGAAGCAGCATGCGGGGACTCGGCATGGGCGGTTGCGGGTGGCCGCCTTTCGACTGTTCCTCCCGGGACGACGAGGAAGAGTACTATGGGACGGATCCGCGACCACGTAGCCTGGCCTTCGAGGAGAAGGAGGCCAGACTGCAGGGCGGCCTGGACGCCGTATCGCTCACCAGCAGCATGGAGAGCGGGATACGCTCACCGCAGTGTCGGATCTGCTTCCAGGGACCGGAGCAGGTAAATTCGCTCCTCCGCCTTTTCACACTGCTTCTCATGCCCGTTTTGCGCGACTTAGGATCTTGCGCTTATGTTACCCTCATTTCCTTGATCAGTTACTATGTCTAATATGATATTTTTGCGTAAACGCAACAATACTCTGGAGAACCCCAGCAGCCTATCTGAGCACCGTCTAGCATGTACGCTGTTTGTGCTATTATAAGCAAGCCACTGGGCCTACTATTTAACTTAGACTGATGGAGCTCCTGTGTAGCAATTTATCTGGACGTGCTGCCGGGGCGCGTTCACGTTTAATAAGTATTTAGACCGGTTACAACCATTGTTTTTAATTGCTTTTAGATACTGGGCCTCAGGCAGAGTAGCTAGGTACCTCCTAAGCCAGGAAAGGTGCCTGCGTTGCGCATCCACGCCTGGGAAGTAATATGCACTTTTACTTAAATTCCATTAACTTCATGATAGCTCTGATGAGAATTTACATGCCTCCCAAATGGCAGGACAACTGGGAGGGTGTGCTTTAGAGTATAAACTCTTGGCCCTTTCCCAAGAAGGACAGATAAATAAATCCATTTACCACAGAAGATGCTTCCTTGGAAAGCACTCAGAATGCTTCAGAAGGGGTGAGGGGTTTCCCCCAAGCGGCTAAGGTCCTGGCCGGAACGTAGCTCCCAGCTGGCCAAGGCACCAATCGCGTCAACATTTTCAGCCCCAAATCTCACACCATCTGCAATGGATAGCCGATTTCAAAGCAAACTTCATTCTGACTAACCAGCCATCTTGAGATGCTGATCATAAACTGGCTACGCTATGATTGACGAGTCTGACCTGACCGAAGAAAATACTAAGCGTATTGGTAAAATGTGAGCAGTTGTCCAACATTTTCCTGGCTGTTTTGGACACTTAGCAATCTGTGAACTATGTAGTACAGATACATCCATTGGCACAGCTATTTACCGCAATATGAGTTCGATTATGATGACTGCAGTCATTATTATTATTGATGATGTTATTAATGTCATTATTGTTGTTGCTGTTGTCCTCACTTCAGCGCTTGTATGCTAACATGAATGTCAACAAAACATATCTAAATTTAAGTCAAGGTGTGTGGTCTACAGTGTCATCCAAAGGCTGACGAAGATCTTTCAGTGTATATCACGTTATGTGATGTAATAGACCAGGGACAGGGTCACAGTCTTCCTGTATTGCATAATTTTTCACCAATCAAATCACAGTATTTACTGTTAATTCTTAGCACATGTGATGACAGTTTTTCTGCTTCATTCACATGCAGGCCATATATATTTTGCTTTAGATACATATGGAAACACGGCAGCATAGGAGCTGTTCAGATCTGTTTTGGTGCTATATTTATTGTTTGGTTTTGATTTACGAGCTAAATTTGCTTTTGACATGCAGGACTGCAAGATCACATCTGTAATACTTCACTTCTCAGCCGAAGAGGTGAATTTGTGGGGGGAAAAAACACCCTACAGTTACTAGTTACTAGTAACTTCTGTACTAGTTAGCCACTAGCTGGTTGAAATAGAACCTCTTTTGATGTCTCGTTCACCGAAACACCCTGCAGACTTTATGTCTGTACGACTTTTTACAAATTGCATTTACTTTTACTATTAATTCATTTAGCAGATGCTATTGTCCAAAGTGACATACATGTGAGGCAGATAGTAGAAGCAAAATTGAATTCACTGCTTTTTCCAATGGACGCAACTGTGTCTCTTGCTACCAACTCTATTTGTTTATTAATACGATTCTATAGCCCATTGCCCTTGATCGCTTAGGAGAAGGAATTAACACGTCAAGTTGAGTGCAAAGGCTTGAGACACAACAGAAGGACACTCAGGTGCAATGGATCAAAAATAATACCTGAGATTTTTTTCCTTCTTGTTTTAACTTTGCAGACAAGGAGCCGTTACTTATTAGTCTAAATGAGTAGATTATTTCGCATATATTACTAGACTGGTAGCAAAGGGTGAGGTTCATGTGACACCGGCCTGACTTTGTGCCGTGGAAGGGTCTGCTTTGCTCTTTGCGCTCCGCTCTCTGAAATATGTTTAACCAATATGTGAAGCATAAGCAATAATTACTGCACGTCCGACCGGCTTCGGCTGTGCGATTCAGGTGTTGTGTCTAGTGACTCCATCCAGGTCGCCTCTAAATTTGGGCTCCTGAGGTCATCGCTAATTTAACTCTTTCTGTGCCTTATGGTCTGAGGGGCTCTGCAGAGGTTTTCCACGAGGTGCTTAATCCCAGTGGCTTCTACAACACATCCAGTCACACGCATGGGTGCTGGCTGGGAGTAGCTTGGTGTAGGTCTGTCCTACACACTTCTGTCAACGCATAAGTTTTCTGCTCAAGTTACAGTCTGCTCTCCTGCTATGAAAAAGGTAGTAAGATACCTTAAACAGTGTTTGCTGGTTTGTTATCCCAGGAGGGGGTCTGCTGTAGGGTCCTCGAGTTTAACCCAAACCTCTCAGATAAACACATTTGGCTTCATCAATAGCTGAAGTGAATGACTGAACTTGATGCAGGTATATAAGTATATTTACACCTGGGAGTTCGCAGTATTACTGAGGATACTTGCACACATTGCTGTGAAACGTAGGACACAGCGTGGGAATTCGGCCATCATCATCTGCATAAGTAGTGTTTGGGCAGAAGAACAGACTGCCATTTGGCTCCCAGCCAAGTTCTCAAAAGATGGCGTGATATGGACAGACCCTTCCTGCATTACTTGGTCAGATAACCTTGGGCTGGAGTTAATTGATGCTTTTTTCTTCCCAGGTGTTTATAAACATCATGAACTCTGTCTGAACACACAGCCAGGGATGACCTTTTGTGTCACCATGTGGGACAGTAGCAGGAATGGAGTGATAATTGCATGTGTGTGTGAGTGTGCGTGCGAACAGGTTTACCTATCCTTATGGGGACACAATGTCCCCATAACGTGATAAATATCCGTTTTTTTTCCCTTAT